>VZQC01007402.1:1762555-1948740 GCA_009823505.1 Rhizomys pruinosus | reverse complement strand
AGGGGAAGGGAGGGGAAGGGAGGGAAAGGCAGGGGAAGGGAGGGGAAGGCAGGGGAAGGGAGGGGAAGGGAGGGAAAGGCAGGGGAAGGCAAGGGAAGGCAGGGGAAGGCAAGGGAAGGAAGGGGAAGGAAGGGGAAGGGAGGGAAAGGCAGGGGAAGGGAGGGGAAGGCAGGGGGAGGCAGGGGGAGGCAGGGGAGGCAGGGGAAGGCAGAGGAAGGAAGGAGGAGGCAGGGGGAGGCAGGGGAAGGGAGGGCCTTCACTATTAGTTTGTGAGTTTGTGTGTGTGTCCACACATAAGAGAAGGTGACGCCACACGTCAAAGCGCAGTCCCTTGACCTCTCAGGACATTTCTTAGTCCACACAGTTATCAAATAGGAGTCCTGTTCTACTGCAGCTTCTTGCAGGAGGATGGGGTGTTTAGCTATGAACCAAGAGCAGGGTCACTTGCAGGGAGGCAGCCAGCTCCACAGCTATGGAGCATGGCTGGCAAAGGCCCACTGTCCCACCTTCTCTGGGCTCTGTGGCCAGTCAGCCTCATGGCAATAGCTTAGGCTGTGCAGCCAGAGCCGCTGGGATTCTCAATTGGCTTCCTGCCACATCCATGGCATCAACATTGAGGAAGTCATCCATCCAAGCCAGGTCTCGTCTTGAGAAATAATGCTGTAACTTATACAAAGTGCTGACCGTGCTGCCCGGTCCACAGGTAGTTAATTCTAACCACTGTTGAGCAGCCCTCTATATTTTGTGTGGAATGCCCAAATGGAAGACAGGGTCAACTGGTGGCCAAGAGGGAGGGCTGCATCTTCCCCCAGCTCCTTTTGCTGACCAGGAGTCAGGCTAGTGATGCATAGGGATGAAAGAGTTGTCAGGGACTGAGCCAGCAGGGCACCCGACTCTGTGGGAGTCAACGAGGATTTCCCAGGAAAGCAGTGCTCGAGGTGCTGGAAAGGCTGGTCTGGGTGGACAGGGGAACCACCTCCCCAACAAAGAAAGACACCATGCGGTTGAAGTGAGCTCACGCACACCCAGGGAGCTAAGCACCTGTTGGTCTCTATTCTTAGGGTGATGGAAACCCAGTAAATAACTTTTCAACCAGAAAAGTCACTTTGCTTTTGAAGCTGAAGAGATCTAATATCCTTTCCTCTCTCGTCCCCCTTTCTACCCATTTCCCTCATATCCCAGCAGGCCACCACCAGAGGGAACCAAGATGTGAGGGGCACGGCAAAGTTTGGGGGACAGTTGAGGAAAAGGAACTTGGTGCACGAAGGAATGGACATGAGGGGAGGGGATAAGGCAAGCCGTGGGAGATGCAGGATTTTGGTGTAATCTGAGCCACCAGTCCCCCAGTTCCAGGCTTCACCAGGCTTTTACTGTACTATAAAAACCACTGCCTAGCAGCAAGCCTGCCTGATAACAAACAGAGATAACTGGCTCTCATGTAGATTTAAGCCCAGCATTATCAAATAATAATAGCACACAGAAAGAGACCCAGGCAAATGGAGGGGCCAAGTTCTGCAAAGTGGGGATATGAAAAAGTATCTAAATTATGCTCCTGCAATGGAATGGGGGAGGGGAGGGAGGATAGGACATTTCTTTTTAAAAAAATGATTTTCTTTTAATGCTTGGATACATTTTTAAAAGTTCCTTTATAATTAGAGCTGTAATTTATATAATTTATTTTTAAAATAGCCTTTTTTTAAATTTCCACCCGGTCCAGTTAAAGTTGAACTGAAAAAAAAAAAAAAAAGTAAATGATTTTTTAAATAAAAACACTTAAAGCAGCCCCAACCTGAAGTTGAATAAATAGCATTTTCAGTTTGGGGGGAGAAATTATATATTGAAAAAATAAATTTCCTAACCCATTTTATACCCGAGATTTTATTGTCACCAGAAGGGTTTTAAAATTCTAATTCCCTTTGCTTCTCTTAATCTGTTTGCCTCTGGGGGCTCCTTGGGCTAGAGACCAGGAGATCAGGGGTTGGTTTGGCCTCTGTCTGATTTCTAGCATGATTGGTTTATTGTATGTCTGTCTCTGAACTCCCTGAGGTCAGATTCTGTAGTTACTCGTTACTTTGCTTGTTGCTGTGACCAAATATCTGACAAGAAGCCATTAAGGGAGATTTTATTTGGGTTCATATTCGAGGGTCTATCAAGGCAGGAGAAGTAGGCAGCAGGCACATGAGGCAGCTGCTCACCTTGTCCACAGCCAGGAAGCAGACAGCCATGTGAACCTGCTGCTCAGCTCTTTCTCCTGTTTACTCAGCCCAAATCCCCCACCCATCCCATCATGAATTTCACCCTCATTCTGTGTGGGTTTTCTCTCTTCAGTTAAATCTTTCTGGAAAAGCCCCCATAGACATACCCAGATATGTTTCCATGAAGATTTGAATCTAGTCAAGTCGTCAGTGTGAAGGTTAACCATCACAGAATTCATGCCCAGGGAAGGAAATCCCCCTTCCATCATATCCTGCTTTCAATTTACTGGTGTGCATATAATAGTTGCTCAATAAATGTTTGCCAGTGATGGGTCATACTGTGGAGAGTTCCTAACACACTCACCAGTCAAGGGAAAGCTTGGACTAGAAAATGCTGCTACCTTTCCAGAAGCTTTGGTCTCTGCTAAAATCCTGCAGACAGCTGTTGGTCAAGGACTCATTGGATAATGGGATGTGAGAGGCAAAAAGCAGATTACCCAGATACCTGGAGCACTTGGCTAGGCAGCTTGAGAGTTCTACTTGGAGAAAAAAATAAAAGGAACTTACTAGAAGATTCTGGAGACTCAGACATCAATGGGCTCCACTTGAGCATCTCTTCCATTTGTCAAGGGGACCGATTCTAACCTTTTAGAAGGTGCCTACCTGCCACCTCACAGAAGAGAGGGGGCACAAGCTTGGGGAATGGAGAACCCAAAGAGAGGTCCTTAGATGACATGTGAAGCCATGGACAATGTTCCTGAGCATTTTAGGGAGACTGTCTGGAAGAGAGAACATCCCAACCTGGCCTGAAGGACCAGCGTACATAGCAGAAAAGAAGAGGGAAGGTGCACCAGGGGCATGCTGGGAATGGGCAGGCTGCATTTTAATTACAGGAAGAAAGGGGCTCTGCAGACACTCAGAAGACAAAGCTGGAGAGCAAAGGTTGTAAAGAGGGCCTGGAAGGAGTGAACAAGCACAGAAAATTGAGTTGTTGAATAAGACTGCTCTGTGTCTCACCTGTGGTTGAATAGGACTGCTCTGTATCTCACCCACGTCTGTCCCAGAAACTCTGGGAAAACAAATCTCTAATAACAGGAATCCTACCCTGCTACCTATCCAGAGAACATTCGCTTAACACCTCTCAGATTAGAACAATGCTCATATCCCCCAGAATTCTAACACCCCACATAAAAAAACACACCCTAACTCACAGATGGCACCACACAGAGGGAAAGCCCTAGCACTAAAGAGAAGAGACAGCCCATTCCATGTAGCATAGCCAAGGAAGGCTTTCCGAAGAAGTGGAAAACATCTTGTCCAAGGAGGGTGAAGGATCCATACTGAGACAAGCAAAGAAGGCTGCTGCTCTGCTCCCAGCCTCTACATGAGGACAACATGCAACTACCTCAGCCTCTACCTCTAGATCACATGCAGCTAGTCCATCCCCTACCTCAGATCACATGCAGCTAGTCCATCCTCTACCTCTAGATCACATGCAGCTTGTCAATCCTCTACCTCTAGATCACATGCAGCTAGTCCATCCTCTACCTCTAGATCACATGCAGCTAGTCCATCCCCTACCTCTAGATCACATGCAGCTAGTCCATCCCCTACCTCTAGATCACATGCAGCTAGTCCATCCTCTACCTCTAGATCACATGCAGCTAGTCCATCCTCTACCTCTAGATCACATGCAGCTAGTCCATCCTCTACCTCAGATCACATGCAGCTAGTCCATCCCCTACCTCAGATCACATGCAGCTACTCCGTTCCCTACCTCTAGATCACATGCAGCTAGTCCATCCCCTACCTCAGATCACATGCAGCTAGTCCATTCCCTACGTCTAGATCACATGTAGCTAGTCCATCCTCTACATCTAGCTCACATGCAGCTAGTTCATCCTCTACATCTAGCTCACATGCAGCTAGTCCATCCTCTATGTCTAGATCACATGCAGCTAGTTCATCCTCTATGTCTAGATAACATGCAGCTACTCCATTCTCTACCTCTGAACCATGTGCCACTTGTCCAGGTCTTTGATCAACACAGGAAGATGAAGGTTTCTCCTCCTGCACCTCTAGAGATGCAATTTTCCCATGTTCCCCTGATTCTCCTGTGCCAGAGAGGTCCTACTGTCCCTCTCCCAGCCTCTGAGGCTCCCAGCATCCTGAAGCAGTACCAATGCATGCAGTAGGCTTCAAACTAGCACCTCCTGAAGGGATCTTAGGGAGAATGGTGCCTAGCAGGGGGGAGAGGAAGAGAGGCCTAAGAAAGAGAAGATCTTTTATTTACTGTTCCCTGAAGAAGTCCCTGACAGATGCAATTTAAGGAAGAGAGGTTTGTTTTGGCTCACAGTTTCAATCATGCCGGGAAGGCATGGCAGAATTCATGGTCACAGGAGTCTGTGGCACAGCTCCTCACATGCAGACAAACCAGGAGGCAGAGGGCTCCAGCCCAGCCAGTACCAAAAGCAAGCACCACCTTCAAGTCCCCCTGCACCCCTCCATCCCTAGTAATCCACCTCTGCCAGCTAGGCCACAATCTCAGTCTTTACAACTTCCCAAACAAGCCACCAGCTGGTGGCCTGTTCTTAAAATATCAGAGCTCATGGGGGATATTTGACATTGAAACCATTACAGAAAGGGGGAAAGAAGGAAAAGAAGAAAGTCAGCAAAGAACGGAAGAGGAAAAGGGAAACCAAATGGAGGAAAAGGAAAGATGGGGACCAGAAGGAGGAAGAAGTGAAAGAAAAAAGGAGGAAAAAGAAGGAAGGAGGAAAGGAAGAGGAAAGAGAGCAGGAGACTGGTGGGAAGAACGGAACGCAACAGGGGTGCTGCAGTCTTTGGGTCGGGAAGAGGGTTCTGTAGGGCAGCAGTGGAGGAAGCTTGTCTTGCAGCTGCTCCTCGAGTTCCACCAGGCCCACCACACAGAGGCCGGCTCTCCCCACGGCATTGCTCAGGACAGTGTGAACTGTGGTCCAGCGACCAATGGAAAAGAAAGGCGACTAGGGGTGGCTTGAAAAGGTTGGGCCTCCTCCCTCCCCCACTCCCACCCGCCATCCCTATCCTTCTGGACCCTGGAGAGTGGTGAAGCAGGGACCTGGGCTGCTGCTCTGTTGCCAAGGAGACGGCAATTACTCTGAGTTTTGTAGGGTTTGTGTGTATGTGGGTTTTTTTTTTTATGCCTTCCTTTCTTTTTTTAAATCCTGGACCTGATGAACTGCACTCAGCCTGGCTGCCCTCCAGCCCCTCCCCCACCCCCAGCAGCTGACTCTGCATGAAAGGTCGGGGAGGGCTGTAAACAGAGCCTTCCAAAGTGACAGATGCCCTGCTTAGGGTAAGCCTGGCAGGAGGGAAATCATTTGTCAGAGTCCTCACCAAGTGGGCAGGGTGCTGAAGTTGTGTTCTCTCCAGGTTGAAAGGAAGAGAAAAGGCGGAAGATAGGGAAGAAAGGGAAGAGGGGAGGGAGGGAGGTAGGGAGGGAGGGAGGGAGGGAGGGAGGGGAAGGGTCCTCAGAGGCTAGCCTTTCTTGCCCCCCTATGGATATTTACAGAGCTGGATGCTAAGTGGATAAGTGCACACACAATGCCCTTGCCTCTGTCCCCTAGGAGCCCACAGCCTGTGGGAGACACACTCAACAGCCAGGGGAGAGTGTGTCAAGCAGGTGTGCTAGGACCACAAGCGGTCATCTAGAAGACAAACGAGTCTGGGACCCTTGTCCTCAACAGAACCCTGAAGGCAGAGTGAGCGGCAGCCTTTGAGGCTGACAGCGGTAGGGAGACCAGACCTTACCCCAGTAAGCCACAGCTCACACGCTCCTGGGCAGTGCACAGTGTGTACTCAGGCTGTGTCAGGCTTGCTTGCTTGCTGGAAGAGAGATGAGTGTGTGGCAAACACCCCTCCACACACAGACACACACACACACACACACACACACACACACATAAAAGGCTTTCAGAGAAGCGAGAGTCGGGCGACCTGTCCAGACAGACCCTTTTGTTTATTCATCATTCATCCATTTGACACACAGTTATAGAACGGCTGGTGCTGGGTGCCTCAGGTTGGAAGATGGTGACCAGGAATTGGGTGATGAGTGTTAAGTGATGCCCTAAGCACAGGACTGGGTGATGAGTGTTAAGTGATGCCCTAAGCACAGGACTGGGTGATGAGTGTTAAGTGATGCCCTAAGCACAGGAATGGGTGATGAGTGTTAAGTGATGCCCTAAGCACAGGACTGGGTGATGAGTGTTAAGTGATGCCCTAAGCACAGGACTGGGTGATGAGTGTTAAGTGATGCCCTAAGCACAGGAATGGGTGATGAGTGTTAAGTGATGCCCTAAGCACAGGACTGGGTGATGAGTGTTAAGTGATGCCCTAAGCACAGGACTGGGTGATGAGTGTTAAGTGATGCCCTAAGCACAGGACTGGGTGATGAGTGTTAAGTGATGCCCTATGCACAGGACTGGGTGATGAGTGTTAAGTGATGCCCTATGCACAGGACTGGGTGATGAGTGTTAAGTGATGCCCTATGCACAGGAATGGGTGATGAGTGTTAAGTGATGCCCTAAGCACAGGAATGGGTGATGAGTGTTAAGTGATGCCCTAAGCACAGGAATGGGGTGATGAGTGTTAAGTGATGCCCTAAGCACAGGAATGGGTGATGAGTGTTAAGTTGTGCCCTAAGCACAGGCCCCGAGGCTGTGCAGGTTGCTCCAAGGGAGGTGCAAAAAAGCCAGAAAGCTGGGATGCAGCCCCGCAGAGCGTCTCCTGTAACCCATCCCACCACATTCCGGCCCATTCTGCCGGCCACCATGGATCCTTAACCGGCTCTGTCAGGTGCTGAAGAGGGCAGGGGGCGTGGCAGGTAGAAGTGCCTGGAGTGGGCGAGCAATGTTTCCACAGCAGAACCTTGGAGCCCAAGGAGGGGACAGAAACCCAGGGAGATGTTACCCTGGGGCTGTTCCCAGTGGGGAAGATGGGGGGGTAGTTTTTGGCCATGTGTGTTCTTCAGACCACACAGGAAGACCTCTCAGTGCCAGCAGCCATTTCAGCCTTATTCTACAAACTGAAGTCAGCCATCAGCCCCAGCTCAATGAAGCGGTATCAGGAGGTTCTGGAGGACTTAGAGCAGCATGGCTTGAGGAGCAGAGTGGTTCCCTAGCGCTCCCCCAGAAGAGATGGGTACCTGTGGCCACGGGAGACCTGCTGTAGTCAGCAAGGAAGGAGAGGACCCAAGTGCAAGGAGCCCTTTTAAGGGAGCATACCTAAGTCAGCTCTTGGGAAGGAGGGTAGTGCTCCCGCAGTGGTCTGACCAGCTGGGTCCAAGTCTCGTCTTTCAGGCTGAGGCAAGGACATGCCTGGTGTCACCAGGGAGCAGTGCGGAGGCTGGAGTATCCAGGATGCACAGAGCAGGGGAGAAGGGTGACTCCATCTTCTGCTGTTGGCGCCTCCCACCGTCTTCTCCTTACTCTTTTCAAACCGGTTTCAAGTGCACCACACAGAGGTATGTAGTACAGGAAACCATTGCTTCCATCAGTCGGGACCTTCTCCTGCTCCATCAGTCACTCCTACTGTGTAACTTTTCCTGGGCAATGTGAACAAACATCTATTTACTCCATGGGGCATTGGCAGACAGGATCATGGAAGTGGCTCCACACGAGCCCAGGCTGTGAACCAGTGGCTCGAAGGCAGCCGTGCCACGAGAAAGCCAGCTTGGGTGACAACTGACAAAGCCATCCTCTCCGGAGCACCGTGCTCTGTTTGCAGGTGTTTCCCCTAGGAAGCCTCCTCTGCACCCAGACTGTTCACTCCTTCTATAACTTGGGGGGGGGGGTGAGTCTTGTAACTTTCTGAGCTTCCTGAGTCTTATAAGTTTCCTGTACTTTCTTATGAGCACCTCTTCAAGAAACAATGTTGTAATTCAGATGATATAACCAACAATCCAACCAACGACCCCCTCCCAGTCCCTGAAAACCACTAGAAAACCACCCTTCATCTCTATGGAATTACCTCTTCTGGTTGTTTAATGTAGATGGAGTCTTTGGGCTTTTGTAGCAGCTTCTTTTCTGAGTATGTTTCCGAGTTCATCTATGTTATAACATACACTAGAATTATCTCTTTCGCCTGAATAATATTCTATTGCATGGGTACTTTGTCTTGTTTATCCATTCATCAGCTGAGGAAATGTGGGTTGTCTCCATTTGGGGGTTACTATGAATAGCATGTCCATGAATATTCATGCATAAATACTTGTTTGAAAGCCCCTCTTCAGTTCTTTACCTGGGGTGAGTCGAATTGCTTGATCATACAATAGATAGCTTCTTATTTTTCTAAGTTTCCACGCTAACATATCTGTCTCGAGGTCTCCAGCTTGACTCAGAATGACTCCACAGTGACTGAGTAGCTGCTACATGTCAGGTGTGCTCCCACTAACCCTACAAGCTATGTCCAATAGACTTTATTTCATTTATACAGATGGCAAAGCTCATGTTCAGACAGAAATAGTCTTGGGTCAATCAACAGACAGGTACCAGAAACTTTGATGCCAGTTCCTGGATTTTTCCCCACTACAAACATGGCTCTTCTCCCATGTCCAAGATGCCCACTGCCTGGAGGTCTCAGTGTCTTAGTGCTTTTTACAGAACTCAGAGTAGTATCTCAGTATTCTAAATATGAATTTCATCCATCTAGATTCTACCCCAGACAACTGCAGGTGTGAATCAGATTTTAATTGGAGAAAGTGGGACATAAAGCTGGTAACATTCTTCCAATCATTTTTGTTTTTTTCATATGTTATTTATTATTTTTATTTATGTGTATGAGTGTACTGCCTACATAAATATAAGTGCACCGTGTCATGCAATGCCTGTGGAATCAGAAGAGGGTGTCAGATCCCTTGGAACTGGAGTTATAAAGGGTGCTGAGAATCAAACCTGGGTCCTCTGCAAGAGCAGCCAGTGCTCTTAACTGCGGAGCCCTCCCTCCAGCCCCCTCCCTCCAACCCCTCCCTCCAGCTCCCCTTCATTTCTTTTTGCGTAAGTGAAGTAGGTAGGGAAAGGCAAACAGGTCCATTTTGATAGCTGAACCCAGCTGTGGGAGGGAGGCTGGTGACATCCACAAGCAGTCAGGATGGGGCTTCTGGGGGGGTGTGGGGCAGACCCATCAGAGCAGGGGCAGTATAATCAGAAGTCCCAGAAGGCCAAGGAACAGGCTGGGCAGAGGGCAGAGCCCTGTGGACAGGCAGCAGCAGGCAGCAGAGTGGCCTTATGTCCCCAAACACAGATCTGGTGGTCTCGGGGTTGCTAGCAGGTGCACTTTAGCTGGCTTGACTCCCATTCTGCCCCCCATCCCATGGAGGTGGTTAGCTAAGGACGCCAACTGACGGTAGCAGAGGGGGCTCTCAGCACCCCCCCATCCACCAGCCTGCTTGAGCTCACAGCATGACCTTGAGTCACACATAGAGATGTGACAGGAGCAGCTGGCTCCTGTCCCCTGCAGTTGCCCCTGTGGTATTTGTCAGCCTGCAGAACAGGCGTGCCCTACCTGTGCCTACCTGGGGCCATCCATCAGCTCATCGGGAGGTAGGAGTGTGCTCCACACTTGTCTTCTGGCTCCATAGAGGACCTCGGCTGCAGAGGGTGTGATGAGACCACAGCCCAAGACCCAGACACCTGCCCTGGAATGCTGTCAGGCAATTAGCACAGCAAATGGCCCAGAGGGGCTGGTCTCCAGGGAGTCACCCTCCCTCTCCAGACGCTGTCCCCAGGTGCTGGTTCCAGACTAATGGTGCAGACATACCCCGCCTCCCCTGGTGTTTTGCCAGCCAGAATCTTCTCTGCCGCTCTTGGACTCCCCTGTCTGAGGCTGAACCCAGGAGGGTGGGAATGTGTAGACAATGCCAAGTACCCTGAGCTCCACGGGTAGCCAGCCATGTGTCCTGAGTTCAAGCTAAGCCACAGTGGCTTTGCATCTCAGTGCAAACAGCCAACCAAGAGAGGGACCCCTGTAGGCTCTCAAAGAGTCGCCTTGTCCCCAAGGAGACGAGGTTGAAAGTGATCTCTTGGACACTGAGCTTTGACTCTGGAGGATGATGGACAGCACCCCATCCAGCAGGCCAGCCCAAGGACAGGAAGTCATAGAGCGTTGGAAAGTGAGGATGTGACCGCTCAGAACTTGGCCTTAGGACAGTCACTCTGAGATGGCCTGAGACTGAGTTGCTGGAGGCCAGGGGATGGATTCAGAGGTGATCATAACAGGCCAGACGAGATAAGCAAGCATGTAGCAGGCAGGTGCTTACACGGAGCAAGGCAGATTTCTGTCCAAAAATGCAGCCTTGTAAACCTACTGCAGACTATAACTAACGCTCCATGAGAGGAGGCAGGGCACGGAGGGAAGGAAGGGCGCAGGGCAGGCAGGGCAGGTAGGGCAGGCAGGGCAGGCAAGGCCACGGAACCTGCTCCCAACCCTGTGCCCAGTGCTCAATTTGATGATAGGCAGGGTCTCAGCTGGGACAAAATGGACAGTGGCGGCCACCAGGATCCATGCTGGATGCCTGGAAGGATGGGGCAGTTGTACAGTAGAGAAAGAGGAGCAGAATCTTCAGAGGACAGGAAGCCAGCTGAGGTCGCCCCTTGAGCCACCGTCCTGGGGATGGCAACCTTTGCCCAATTATGCGTCTCCCTGCTCCAGCGTCATCTCCACACAGGACCACAGTGGTTTCCTTATTCCTTTCCATCTGGAAACAAGGGCAGCCTCATTCCCTCCTCCCAAGATGGAGGAAAAGAAGTTGCTCAGGAGGTAAAGAGTGCCCAAGAAGGAAGCAAACTTTTCAAAATTAGAAGAGCAATAAAGTGAGGTGGGAAGGCATGCCCTTTCCTAGGAACTGAGGCAACACTGTGTTTAATGGTGCCCGGCCGTGGCACTGCTGCACAGTGGGTGTCTGTTGCAGCTGGCAATCTGAGTGTCGAAAGCAAGCAGGGAAGAGAGAGAAGAGGATCCTTCCTGGCCCATGGGGGGGTGGGGGGTAGGCATGCCACCTGTCTGCAGCTCAAGTTCAG
Source organism: Rhizomys pruinosus (assembly GCA_009823505.1). Taxonomy (NCBI): domain Eukaryota; kingdom Metazoa; phylum Chordata; class Mammalia; order Rodentia; family Spalacidae; genus Rhizomys; species Rhizomys pruinosus. The sequence continues at coordinate 1,937,489 of VZQC01007402.1, read as the reverse complement.
GGGTGAAGCCAACCCCAGAAGAGCACACAAGTCTGTTCCAAGTGACCAGACATCTTTTTCCATCTGCCTCCCTTGAATGGCCGGAGGCGGGGCGCAGATGCTAAATGTTGGAGACATCACCTTGGTGTCATGAGGGCTCCTGTCCCGTCTGCCACGTGGGCAGCCTTTCTAAGGGCAGTAGAAATCGACAGCTGCTCCTGAAGAAACATCCTGGGGACCTGCCAGTCACCCGACTCCTGGCCATGGCCTGCAGGTCCCTGGTCACCTGTCCACCTCTCGATACATGGTGGGATGCTTGGGGGTTGGCTGTGTTTTCCCCAAATAAGCTACACAATTAGCTTCTTCTTGTTTCCTAAATTATTTTTGCCACTGCTAATTATTTCATACTCCATATACAAGAGTTATTGGGGTGGTAATGGGAGGCAAGGGATCGCTTCAAGGGAGCACTGTGGGCTTCAAGGCGGGAAGGGATCACTTCAAGGGAGCACTGTGGGCTTCAAGATGGGAAGGGATCGCTTCAAGGGAGCACTGTGGGCTCCAAGGCGGGAAGGGATCGCTTCAAAGGAGCACTGTGGGCTTCAAGACAGGAAGGGATCACTTCAAGGGAGCACTGTGGGCTTCAAGACGGGAAGGGATCGCTTCAAGGGAGCACTGTGGGCTCCAAGGCGGGAAGGGATTGCTTCAAGGGAGCACTGTGGGCTCCAAGGCGGGAAGGGATTGCTTCAAGGGAGCACTGTGGGCTCCAAGATGAGAAGGCAGCTTTGATTTATTTCTCTGTTCAGCTGCCTGCCTGAAAGAAGGATCAGAGACTGCCCAAAGAACATGGGGGGGGGTGGAGGTAGGAGGGGAGGAAACAAACTCAGGCTGAGGGCCTGCATAGCCCAACCTGCCCACTGCCCCGCTGCCCCAGAAGGCAGACTTGCCCCTGAGACCAGGCTACCACCTTCCTGTCCTGTTGAAGCTCAGGGAGGGTTGGGCAGTCCAAACCTGTCTTTGATCCCTAGCACTACAAAAGGGATGCATGCAAGTCCTGGCACTGTACAGGGAGTTTCAAATACAACACGGAACTGTGGCATTGGAAAGTGGAGCTCGGAGAGAAGTTAAGGGACATAGACAGGAAGCCGTACACCCCAGGCTGGAAGGCAGGTTGGTCTGACACCAAAGTCCCACATTTCCCATGGCACTGCTGTCTGCCAGCCAGTGGGGCACAGACGATGCTTGGGAAAGATTCATCGGGGAAGAAGACACTTACCTTGGGCAGGAAAATCTTGCCCTGTACAGTCACTCCATACCTGGTTGTGAGCCCACTGAGGTCCTGGACCCCAGATCCTTTGCACATGAACTCCAGGCCACACAACTGAACACCCCCAAGAAGCCTCTATGTGATCCTTTGGGTTAGTTCTGCTAAAGGGAGCTTGAAGTCTTTCTAGAGCAAATTCATCAGGAATCTAAATGGGAAAGCAAAGCCAGACACTGTAAGAGCTGTTGAAGGAAGAGCTCAGATGGCTTCCCAGACACTGCGGGTTGGCCAGGCTGACCCAGGTCACAGGGTCCACGGGCCTCAGCCAGGAAAAGGCACTCAGACTTCAATGAGTATATCAGCTACATTTTCGCTGCTCTGATGAAATTCCTAACAAAAGCAACTTACAGAATGAAGGGTTCACCTGGGCTTAGCATCTGAGGGAGTTGTCCTTCGTGGTGGGGAGGCACGATGCTCTGCTGCAGTGGCAGGGGCAGGAAGCAGCTGGCCACACTACCCCTACTCAGAAAGCAGAGGGAGGCGAGTGCTGGTTCATGCGTGCTTTCTCATTTCCCCTGCTTATTCAGCCCAGGGCACATCGGTCACCAGGAGATGCCCACATACAGGGTGGGTCTTCCCTCTTCACCTAAAGCTCTCTGGAAACTCCGTCACCCAGAGGTATGTTTCCATGGTGATTCCAAATCCAGTCAATTCAACAATAAACATTAACCATCACATCTAGTGATTGACCTGGCAGCACCTGTAAAAGGACTTTTCTTCATGGGAACAGTTTGCCTCTTGGCTGGGTGACCCCCAACCCTGGAGGTTGTCCCTCAAGTCATCCCCAGATACTGGGAACCATGTAGATGCCAAATGGGGGTCACACTGTGTCTTCACTCCAAGTCCCACGTTTTTCACTGACATAGGAAGAGTGGAGATAGAATCTCTGGACTAAACGAGAAAATCTGTGTATGTTGCTCAGCTACGTCCTGGCACAATGCCAGCTTTCATCGTGCTTTGTGACTAGGGCTATGTGTGCCACAGAGTCAGCCCTGGCCCAGGATATGCACCCAAGGTGGGTGCTGTCCAGTTCTTGGCAAGTGTTCCCCATTGACCTTAGCACCAAGGAAGAAAAGTACCAGGACCCATTCACAGCTGAAGAAAGCCAGGGTGAGTGTGGCCCAGATCATACAGCTCAAAAAAAAACAAAGGCAGAAGCCCCATTCTTCCTTGTTTTTAATGTGTGTAAGTGTATTGCCTGCATGGACATAACTGCACCCGTGTTATATAATGCCCACCGAAGTCAGAAGAGGGCATCAGATCCCCTGAAACTGGAGTTATGGATGGTTATTAGCAGCCATGTGGGTGCTGGGTGTGAACCCAGGTCCTCTGCGAGAGCAGCCAGTGCTCCTAACTCTGAGCCGTCTCTCCAGCCCCTGGACCCCCACTCTTTTTTAGTGACTATTTTTTGTGTGAGTATGTTGCCTGCATGTGTATAAGTGCACCTGTGTTGTACAATGTCCACAGAGGTCAGAAAAGGGTGTCAGATCCCCTGGAACTAGAGGTGCGGACAGTTGCTAGCTGACATGTGGGTGCTGAGAATCTAACCCATGTCCCCCACAAGAGCAGCCACTGCTCTTAACTTGAACTCTCTCTCCAGCCCAGGAACCCCATTCTTAACCAGTGTCTCCACTATTTCCGTAAAAGGCTACACAGGTCTGCTTACCCAGCTGTACTTCCCACCCTTTTAACTAGGCCACAGGAACCCTTAGGAGAAAGGGCTTATCCCTTGCCATGCAATCTGTTTTCCCAAGATTCTCCGTTCTCCATGTCCCAAGAAGCATTGTCTTTGGGCCCTCTTGGGCATTCTCTCGGCCGGCACTTCCTGCTGGAGAGGCGCTTGCTACACTCTCGCCTTAACCTGCCCTCCCTAGATGAGGAGAGAAAGGACTTGTAGGATGCCGTCCAACAAGCCAGGGGCTTACAGTGCTTTTTATTAGCATCCATCTACATAAGAGAGGCAAGACACATTGTACCCATTTGATGGCTATGGAGACAGAGCCAGAGAGGGAAAAGGGTTCATGAGGCCTCAGCAGCAGAGCTGACACTAGATGCCTTTCACTGATTTTGCAGTGCCCACACAGTAAACAGACACTGAGCATTCTAGGAGAGGTAAGGGGTAAGTTAGGTCCTGGCATGTAATCCCTGAATCCACACTAAACATAGGGTTGGAGAAGCACTGATGGGGAAGATAGAAGCTCTGTGATGTCTGGACAAGACGGTAGTGAGCTCATGACCCAGTGTAGGTTCCAAGGCCACTCGGGCTTATTGGCTGAAGAGCCAGCTGGCAAATGGCCAGTGGTCATAAGAGCCCAGTGAGCATGCCCTGGGCCTTGACAACTCTCCTGGGGAAGTGAAACCTTCCTGCTCCTTGGCTGTCAATGTTCCTGGCTCAGAGGTTGAGAGCAAAGCCCTGGGGCTGACCCTTGAGGCAAACAGTGGTGAGCAGAAAAAGGCACTGACCCAGAGCATCCCAGCAGCCACGTCATGTGGACCCATGCATTCAAGCCTAGCACTACCACCACTCCTTCTAAGTGCTCTGGAAGGTGCCTTGTAACCTCTCTGAACCTCAGGCTCATTCTCTGTAAATGTGGAGATGGCACCTGCTCACAGGTGTGCTGCCCTCCTCGGGCAGACGATACACAGATTACATTACGAAGCAGAGGGCAGAGCGAACTCCATGGTGAGGTGTATTGAGCAGCTCTTGGGAGATCAGCATGGGTGGCTCAAGGACTGCTGCCTTGCAGAGTTGAGTTGCTGCTGCCTGAGCCCTGACTGACAGAGTGACCTCTCCAGACACAGAGGGAGAGTCCTGGCAGAAGGAACCAGGGCTAGGTCAGAGCTGCAGGGCAGTGGCGGAGGCTAGGATGGAGATAAGAAAACCCAGAAGGAACAGGCGGCTGCCTCAGTTTTTAGCAGGATCAAGAAGGGCTCTGCAAGAAACCAAAAGCAGGGTATGGCTTCACAGGTAGCTCAGCGCCTCTCCTGAGCCACCCTGTACCAACTTCCCAGGGAGAGAGGATTGCATCTTTTCTGAAAAATAAAGAACAGGAGGAGAAGAGAGGCTGAGTCCCCCCTCCTCTCCCTCCCTCTCTCCTTCCCTCCCACTCTCCCCACACCCCCTCCTTCCCCACCTCCCACCAGCTCTTGCTCTCCGTTGCTAAGTAGATGGTAGGTTTATTTGCGGCTGTCGGTTCCCAGTAGAAAAATTTCATCTTGGAGAGCCGCCTGGATGGAAATGGCTTCAGCACCGATTTCATGGAGAAGGTCTGTGCGGTAATTAGTGTTCACGAGGGAGGAATTGGACTGGCAGGCTCCCAAGAAAACTACTCCCCAAAAGTTAGCTGGAGTCCAGAGGGCTACATCAAATCCAGTTCCAGAGTGTGCCTCTCGATCTATATATAGACCCACAGACAAAAAAAAATGGGCGGCATGGTGGCTAGAGGTTCATGGGGAGACGGGGTGCTGCCCAAGGGAGCTGGAAGCTGCCGTGCTGCAGAGGCCTCAGAGCAAAAAGTGATGCTGCCCTTGCCTGGGGCTCCTCACTCCGTCCCTGCAGTTCCTTTCTTATTGCTTTTGGCCCCTTGGCCCAGAACAGAGTCTTGGTAAGAGAGGAAAGAACAGGAAAGAGGGAGAAGAGGAAAAGGAGCAGAGAGAAGGTAGTCTAGCCCCGTGCTGGCTGCTCCTAGGCTGAGAATTTCTTTATTTTGTTTTAAGATTTTATTTATTTTTATTTTATGTGTTTGAATTTTTCCCACATGTATGTGTAAGCACATCACATGTATGCAATCTGCCAAGAGTAGAAGTGGACATCAGTTCCCTGGAATTGGAATTAAGGACTGGTGTCAGCCACTATGTGGGTGCTAGGAACTGAACCCAGGTCCTCTAGAAAAGCAGCAAGTGCTCTTGACACCTGAGCCATCTCTCTAGCTTAACTGGGCTACATAAGTCTAAAGTCGTGCCCTGCACCCAGCCTTGCCTGCCGGCCTCGGCCTCCCCACGTCCCCTCACACCAGCCCAGCCATTAGGAAGACCGTCCCGTCGTCTTTCCTCTTCCCTGTCTCCATTACGGTTCCAGGCGCACCTGACCCCAGCAGAACCACCCTGTCCTTGCCTCCCCTGGGCCTCTGAAGCTCAGGCTTGCTCATTAGACCATGGGTCATCTAGCACGGTTCCTTAAAGTTCCCTCTGTCCGCAGTCACTCTCTGGGCTAGACACCTCCAAACCGCTCCTTCCTGCCTTCTCTTCAAACTGCAGACCCTAAGCCCTTATTAAAGCAGCTGAGGGCAGCAGGCCTCAGGGGGGCTCCCAGGAGCTGGGGGAGCTATGTAATCCCACCAGGCTGGCAGGCAGAAGGAAGACGTAGAACCCAAACTAAAACCTGAGCTCTGGTTCTTACTCCCTATCGTCAGCTGCTAGATGTCCCCAGCCCAGCCTTTCTTAGCAAAGCAGGGTCCCAGACATCCAGGGCCTTGGTAGAGGCTCAAAGCTGTGCCTCGACTTTGAGTCTGTCGACAACTGGGTGCTGGGGGCTGCCCTTGCTGCCACCCTTACCTCCACCCTCTGCTCTCAGCTGGCCTCCTCTTGCTGCCACACTAATGCATGTGTGAGGCTGGGGATGGAAACTGCTCAGCCTTGGACAAGGGACACAGCTGCCCATTAGCAGAAAGTTCAGGGAGAAGAGGCCAAAAGACGTGATTCTCCTCCACTCCATTGTTGCTGGCCTCGGCCTCCTGGCTGGCTTTCCTGGCCCAGGGGTCTGGTCACTCTGGCAAGACAAAGGAAAGTGTGCTAGGAGCCCAAGGAGAAAAAGACAGGGAGCTGGGCAGCTGGGGAGACAGACCTGCTGGGCAACCATGATGACAGGCCTCAGGCCTAAGGAGAAAAGGACAGGGAGCTGGGCAGCTGGGGAGACAGACCTGCTGGGCAACCATGATGACAGGCCTCAGGCCTAAGGAGAAAAGGACAGGAAGCTGGGCAGCTGGGGAGACAGACCTGCTGGGCAACCATGATGACAGGCCTCAGGCCTAAGGAGAAAAGGACAGGGAGCTGGGCAGCTGGGGAGACAGACCTGCTGGGCAACCATGATGACAGGCCTCAGGCCTAAGGAGAAAAGGACAGGAGCTGGGCAGCTGGGGAGACAGACCTGCTGGGCAACCATGATGACAGGCCTCAGGCCTAAGGAGAAAAGGACAGGGAGCTGGGCAGCTGGGGAGACAGACCTGCTGGGCAGCCATGATGACAGGCCTCAGGCCTAAGGAGAAAAGGACAGGAGCTGGGCAGCTGGGGAGACAGACCTGCTGGGCAACCATGATGACAGGCCTCAGGCCTAAGGAGAAAAGGACAGGGAGCTGGGCAGCTGGGGAGACAGACCTGCTGGGCAACCATGATGACAGGCCTCAGGCCTAAGGAGAAAAGGACAGGAGCTGGGCAGCTGGGGAGACAGACCTGCTGGGCAGCCATGATGACTGACAGGCCTCAGGCCTAAGGGTGGCTGGGCCCGGTACAGTTCACTGGTCCAGCATTCTGCAAAACCTCTTCTCATCCTGCCCTTTCCCACCCTGTCTGCTCTCCTGGGACTAGAGCCTTATATGGCTCTGGGGACATGTGAGCCTCTCAGACCTGTTGACCCAGCCACTGCCAGCATCCACCAGAAAGAGCAGAGAGCCTGGCCAGATGCAGCCTCGCCTCCTCGCAGCCATCTACCCCCGTTCTCTTCCATTTGGTGGCAAGCCACGGGGACATTCTCCCATCTGTGGATGTGCAGTCTGCTGCTTACCCGGCGGGGGACCTTACGTGCTGACTGTGCAGGCTGCTGCTCCCCTCGGGGTCCAGGCTCCCCCCAGTCTCTTGGCTCTCCTTACCAACCTCCAAGGACTCCACTGGGTCTGATCTCCAGTTCTTTCCCTGGTCAGATGGTAGTCCTGGGATGGTTGCTTAACCTTGGCCTGTAGACAGAACTTCTCCCTTGTCTATAAAAGAGATGTATATTCCCTGTTCCTTCCCCATGTCCACTTATCCATTTATTAAAGACACACTTAGGGCTTTATTAGATGTGGGACCATAGCCTTGACCCACTTCACAGAAAGGGAACGGTCCGGAGAGACCCGCTGACTTGCCCAGGGCCGACCTGCCCATTAGGACCTTGCTTTCTCGAGGCTTCTGGGCCTCATTCACAAGCAGACGAGGGTTCTCCAGCCCTCACCCTGCGCTCCTGCCTCGCCAGCAGGACCTGAATCAGGAGCCGAGCCTGGCAGATGAGGATCCATCCCTGGCAGGGCTGCTCCCCTGCCCACGAGCCCACAAGCTCCTCTTGAGGACTCAACAGGTAATACGGATGCAGTGCCCCAGCTCCATTCCACTCCTTCCCACAAGGACCCATGCCTTCTACCCTCCCCCCACCAGAGCTCCCTGCCCCCCACCCCGTGTGCCTTTCCAGAGCTGCATCTCTCCTGCCTGTGCAGTCTTTGTCTGAAGCCCCCCACTTTCCCCTCTCCAGCTCCCTCAAAGCACCTTCCCAGGCCTTTCCCTCGCACAAAAGAAACAAATGGCACCACAGCTCCTCTTTGGGGAAGCATGAAGCTAGCTCTTTGGTCACCCAGGTCCCTGCCAGCTCATTACAGCCTCCTGTCATTAGCATATTAGATACACGAGGTAAACAAAACACACTTGCATCTGAGATTCTCCACACAAACCTTGTTCGCCCTGAGCTGGCTGCACAGAAAGATAGAGAGAGCCGGCACTCTGGGGAACAGGGAGGGGCGGCGCTCAGGCAAGCAACGTGTGGGTCCAATGATGAGAGCAGACAACAGCCTTCTAAAGGCCAAGTCATTTTTCACACCGTGGGGAATGCTAAGCATCGCATCACAGCCGTCACCTCACCACGATAGCAATATCAATGCCCTCCCCCTATTGTTGCATTCTCGGGGCTCTGCCAAGCACCCTGGACTGGGGCAGGTAAGCGTCATTATCCCCTATCAGTGGATAAATTTCATAAAGTACCCAGAGGCCTATGTAGAACAGAAGCTACTCTCAGAACCAGACCCACCATGCAAAGCTTGCAGCCCTTTCCAGGACTCCAGATTTCCTGTGGATGGAAACAGTTGGGCCATAAGAATTAGACAGAGTCCCCAGAGTCGATGCAACCTCAAGGTCTGTGTTAAGAGTAAAGAGAGTAAAATGGCGTTGCCTGGGGAAGTTGGAAGAGCAGAGTGAGGTGATGAGAGAGTATGAAGGTTCAAGTTACAGACAGAGGCAAAGGCCGGGAAGCAGGAGGGAGAAGGGAAAGAGAACAAGAGTGAGGAGCAGGGAAGGAGAGAAGAGAGAAGAGAGCTGGGAAGGAAGGAAAAGGGGAAAGAGAGCAGGGAGGGTCAGGGAACAGAGGCAGGACAGCCAGAGAAACCAGGCGTCCGGCAGAGGCTTGGCTGCGTTGGCGCTCTCGCAGGCACCAGATCTTCTAAGTCACTCCAGGGGCCCAGACACATCTGCTTTGTTCTCGTTTATGCCAAGTCCTTTGTCCTGACCTGTGCTCCCCTCAAGGCCCCCCTATGCTGGGAATCCACCAAAGAGCCTGTGCGCTGAGGGTGACCCAGGCAAAGTTGAGGGTCTGCCTCCTCCACAAAGCCACAGGGGCCGGCAGGGTTCAGTATGTGCTGGCTCCCACAGGCCTGTCCACAGACATTTAATCTATTGATGACTCAGTTTCCTTGCCTGTTACACAGGATGATATGTGATAGAGTTGCACAGAATGAGTCAATCCACGTAAAGCGCTTGGCAGAAGGCCCAGCGCGTAATTGGAAATTGGGAAAGACTTGCTGTTGTTGTCTGTGCCCCAGCAGGTCCTGCACGAGCTTCGGTTCACTGGGGTGTCTGTTGCACACTTATGCTGGTCTGCTTACCTAGGGTCTCCTGGAAGGCAGTGTGTATACATGCCTTCCATCATCTGGAAAATTGTGGAAGATCAACAAATGGTTGTGAGATGGATGTTGTCTTAGTCAGGTGGCTTGCTGAGTCTTTTCTTCAGCCAGCTTATCTGGTGCCCCTTTTTTCTCAGATGGCTGTATGGGCATCAGTGGGTGAGGAAGGAACACAGCTGGGTGCTGGACTTTGCCCCAGCTCCAGTCACCTCCCCCATTCAGTCGAATTCCTCCTCACACCTTTATGAGTCAGCAATTTGTGAAAAGTACGTTGGAATAGCTCTCATCTAGAACCCAGAGGAATGTTCCGCTGAGAAACAGGACAGGTCCCTCATCGTGCTCTGAGGCCGGAGGGCGTGACTCACGGGGTCAGCATTCTGGCAACATCTGCGGACTCCTTTCTCATCATAGTCCTTGGGTTAAACGGTTCTAAATGGCTGCGACTGAACTTATCTAATAGACGTTGGGTAAACCCAAAGCCCAGCCAGGAGAGTGACTTAAATCATGCGAACACTGGGGATAGATGCAGCTCGTGAAGAGCTGGACTGCGGCCTGCCAGGACTGGTGAGATTGCTTTTCTGCTTTTAAGAAGAAAATCACATTTACCAAACATTGATCCTATAATATGGGACTCTTGGCTATTGGGTCTTTTCAAAATGGCCTGTCTTAGATGCTGAGGTTGGAATTTTGGGGGTTTTGTACAGATACAACACACACACACACACACACACACACACACACAAACACACACTCACACATACTGTTTTGTTCTTTCAGTGAATTATATCCTGTTTGGAAGGAACCAACAGTTAGTGTTGCTACTACTTTACCTCCCCTGGAAGGTCCTGAGGGCCCTTCAGGCCCAGGCCCACTGCAACCAGTGGGGAGTAGACACATCTTCCCCTCCCCTCAGGATCAGGCATAGTACAGATGCCTCCCAACTGTCCCTGTGTGGGCAGGGGTTATCTACTGGGGAAATAACCCACACCTCCACTTAACTAGTAACCATAACATAGACCTCAGCAGAGGGAAACGACAACATTATCTATGGAGCTGCCTCTGTAAGTTTAAGACCCACACCCAACCCAGCAAATGACTAGGGCCACTGTAGGCACAGACAGCCATGTGTTTCCCATTTAGCCTGTCATACAAAGGCTAGGCTGTATGTCAAGTCATCAATGAGGTCGCCAAGTTCCAAGAAGATGAGAGAAGGAAGAGAGGACACCTCAGACAGGAGTCAGAAACAGGGACTCAGGAAATTTCCTCCCCCAAGCCAGTTTGGTCAGAAACCTGCCGGTGGCCTGTCTCACAAAGTTTGGTGATGAGCCCAAGGCCTCTGGAAACCAGAAGTCCACCTCCACAGAGTGGAGCCGGGATTCCCACTCCATTCGTAGAAACTTCAGAACAGGAGACTCTAAACTGCCCTCCGCACTGATTAGAAAGAATCACACTCATTTTGTGGACTCTAGCAAAGAACTTATCCTGGCACTGGTGTGCGCAGAGATGCTCCAAGTGGATTTGGAATCCAACTCTGGTGCTCAGCTAGCGCTGTGTAGAGGAGCCATGACATGCTGGCCACTGGCACTCAAGAGGACCCAGTGGTAGTGAGGTCAAGCACCACCTTAGCTGACTCTATCCGGGTCCCTGCAGGAAGCAATGAGGTCATCCCCATGCTTCAGTCCTTCATCTCAAGTTAAGGACACTGGACCAGAGGTGGGGGCAGGGAGAACATTTCTACCCAGGGACCTGACTGTCTCCCTGAGGATTACCCACACTCACATCCTCAGACACTGTCCAAGACCCCTGGAGTGGATGAGAGGAACCGAGCACCAAACCAGCCCTGGCAGATGTTGGCTGTCTGCCCTTCTGTCACAGCCGTGCATGCACCTCTCCCAGACTGCTTTTGAGCTGTTCAAGGCTGATGACACCCATGTCTACTCTGAGGTACAAGAATGGTGAGATCATGCGTGTGACCATGCTGACCACATAAGAGCCAAAGGAAAGCTCATGATGGAAGTGCCCCATGTTCCCCTGAGGACCCAGAGCAGGGCACAGGGCAGCAGGCCACAGTGCAGACAGCTGAGCAGGTGAACTTTCCGACAGGCCTCCCTCAGTCTACAGAGCCATCAGCCCTGGCTAGGGACTAGGGAGATTTCACAGGAGAGAGGCCAGGCCATCAGTACATCGTGTCCACTCTTTCACAGTGCTATAGAGATGGAGCCCCCGACACCAGACGTGTAATTCTCCAGTGTTTAGAGTGTAATCAAGGGCACGTGGCATATGACCTGTAGGCAGAGGACCTGTAGGTTGGTCCTCTAACCCTCTGAGCTTGGCGGGATCCTCTTGCTATGTTACCGTAGTCCCCCAGACTGCACTGACTGCTCTCTGCCCAACAAGCAGAGAAAGAAGAAGCTGGTCCTGTTCCTGAGAGTCACAGTCTAGTTTGGAGATTCTGGATCACCACAGCTTCAAGCCCTCTCTGTCTTCAAGACACTCGGAGCAGGAAAAGACAAACTTGACCCCCGGGGAAGCCCATTCACCAACTGACAGCATGCATATTAGGTTTAGTTTGCTCAAAACTCAACCACAATTTTGCATGGACCTTGTTCTATGGAGTTTCTGCTTTAGAGAAGGCACCTGGGATGGCAGGACTGAGCCTGACCAAGTGGCAGCCTGTCACCAGGCCCCCACCCCAGGGTGCCTATTCTGAGGAAAATAAATGGCTCCCCTGGGGAGCGGAGTCACTGTGGTCACTTATCCAGACCTCCCGTCTGACCAAGCCCAAACTCCTCTCTTGTAGCCAGCTCTTCTCCAGCCTTTGTGCTCGCTGACCCAGCTACAGACAGAATGGAGTTTAGGGTGTCTGCTGCACTGTAGGTACCTACTTGTGAGTGGAGAAGCCCCTTCCTCCTGTAAACAGCTTCTGTAATAAAGTATCTCCACTGTAGGTAAACGTATAAATGCAAGACAGATAGGAAATCTCACTGTCAAATGAGAGGGGTGGTCCCGGAGGACTCTAAGGGACACTGGAGTTGATGGAGTCAGGAAAGGCTTTTTGGAAGAAGGCAGCTGAACCAGTCCTATGAAGATATGAGACTTCAGAGGAGGGAGGTCTGGGGAGGCAGTCGACTGAGGAGCACTGCTGCAAGTTCAACAAGGGGGTGGAGAAGCCACAGGAAGTCAGACATTTTCTGTAGCTGGAAAATGTCTGCCTCTCTACTTAAAGAGGGGATGATTGCAGGAATTGTTGGAATACCAGCAGGGAGACAGGAAAAATGGGAAAGATGGCTGTGCTGGAAAGGTCTAGGTCACAGGAATCATCAGGAAGGGGTCCTGAGAAGATAGCACTACGGTCAAGTAGAAAGAACAGTGCAGTGAGGCTCAGTGTCTCTCACTCACTACCCTGCCTGCTAGGCCCGACTCCTTCTTGAGTGGCTCACTTTTGTAGAAGCCCATGGCAGTGCTCAAGGGTGAGACCACAAAGAAGTCCCCAGCATGTGACAGGCAGTAGGGGTAGGGCTTCACCAGGGACTAGAACCCAAGAGGTGACCCCTGAAGGACATACAGGTTTGGGGTAGGTCTACAGGCAGGAGGAAGTGTGTGAGTGGAGTCAGCTTCTGCAGCGCTCTCTGCCTTTGCTCCAGAGGGTGCAAGAGAGCTGCCCTGGCCCACCCAGAACCTGGGACCTCAGAACACCAGGAGCCCTCCTCCCGCCGATGCTGGTGGTGCTCAGCAGAGGGCTGCATGTGCGTGTTAAATCCCCCAGGAGGTTTCAGGAGCAGTCTAGGGCTAGACCTCTGCAAGAGACGCTCTGAGAGTGGGGTTTCAGGACCCATAGCAGGTCGAGAGGTGATTTGACTTGGGTCTTTCTGGACCATCTAACATCACACCAACCCAGTACACATTCATGTGCTCTTCTTTACATGAAAGGGGACCCTTCATAAATGTGCTCGAAAGGCCAGGTGCTGGGGGCGCTGCTCTTCCTTCCCCCTCTCCTTCTCCCCTGTCTTTCTCTTCTCCCCTCCTCCCCGTCTCCTCCTCCTTCTCTTCCTTTTCCTCTCCCTCTTTCTCTTCCGCCTTCCTCCTCCCCCTCTTCCTTCTCTTCCTCCTCCTCCCCCTCTTCCTCCTCCTCCTCCCCCTCTTCCTCCTCCCCTCCCCCTCTTCCTCCTCCCCTCCCCCTCTTCCTCCTCCTCCTCCCCCTCTTTCCCTCCTCCTCCCCCCTCTTCCTCTCTTCCCTCTTCTCTTCCTTTCTTTTCTTTTTTCCTCCTCTCTCCCCTCTTCCTCCTCACTTCTCCCCTTCCTTCTCTACCGCTTCCCCCTCTTGCCTCCTCACCCCTCCTTCCATTCTCTTCCTTCCTCCCTCTCTTCCCCTCTCTCCTCCCCCTGGTCTGCCAGGCCTCTCCCTGCTCCCGCCCCCACCCCCCCCCCGCCAGCTCTCTCCTGCTTCCTCCAGGGCAGCTGATTCCAGGCCCTGAAGGATCTGATGTTTTATTAAAGTCCAGATCTTCCTATTCTAAGGCCACCTTCCTCTGGCTAATTCTGTAATTCAATTAGTAGGAAGCTAAGGCCAGGCTGGGGGAGGGGAGAGCCCATCACATCGGGAACCTTCCCTTCCTGGATGATTACACCCCAGGCTTCAGCCCTGTTCGAGTTGTGCAGGAAATTGTACTTCCTTCACTTCACAATGACAAGGGCCTTTTATCCCCGCTCACAGGGGGCTTTGTAAATTACGGCCATCTATGTACAATTAATTCTGCTGCACTGTGCTTTCCTCCACGTGGGAGAAGGCCCTGCCCACCTCTCTGGACATCAGTACCCCTTGCTCCACCCGTGGGAACCCCTGCCCACACCCTCTCTTGACCATGTCTCTGCACCACCACTCTGCACGTGTCTTCCTGATTGAGCTGCCTTGTGCCCAGGCCTGATCACTGTCTCCTCCCTCCCTCCCTCCCTCCCTCCCTTCCTTCCTTTCTTCCTCTGCTCCATCTCAAGGCTCCCAGTCTCACTTCATTCTCTGTCTCCTTCCTCATGTAACTCCTTTCATCCCTCAGCTTCAGGTACTAAGCTCGGAGTTCAGCCTTCAGCTGTGTCTCCATCCTCACAGGGTGGCAGCCTATTCAAAGACACAGGTCATAGAAGAATGAGTAATAATGACAAGCAAGGGAACCAGGGAAGGAGCGTCCAGCCCACAGTGGACTGAGGAGTGCGGGGAGAGGCAGGCGAGGGTGGGCAGGTGGGCGTGGGGTCCGTCCCTAGCTATAGGGAGTGTCCAGCCCACAGTGGACTGATGAGTGCAGGGAGAGGCAGGCCAGGGTGGGCAGGTGGGCATGGGGTCTGTCCCCAGCTATAGGGAGTGTCCAGCCCACAGTGGACTGAGGAGTGCGGGGAGAAGCAGGACAGGGTGGGCAGGGGGACATGGGGTCCATCCCCAGCTATAGGGAGCGTCCAGCCCACAGTAGAGTAAGGAGTGCGGGGAGAGGCAGGCCAGGGTGGGCAGGGGGACATGGGGTCCGTCCCCAGCGATAGGGAGGAGGATCCTAGGTCACCAGCTGTGAAGGCAGCTCTGTGGTGTGATTCCTCTCTGATTATGTCATTCCTCTGTCCCCACCCATATGGTTTCCAAAGTCCCTTCCTCCTCCTGCAGGCTCTAGTGCTTTTCTATTCAGTCTCCTGCCTCAAGGAAAGGGAAGACAAGATAAGGAAGTGGGGACCCTTGAAGGGTGGGAGATCAGAGGTGAGCTGACGCAGTGGGCTGGAGAGATGAGGTCTCAGGTGGTGTCGTCATTCGCCCAGAGATTCCCTGAGTCACTTGAGTACTTTCCCCTCAGGGTTACACAGCTGGGAGGGTCTGAGAGACCAGAGGGCTGGTGATGGTCTCAGAGCTGCATCTACCCCGCTGTGGATCCCCCCAGCACTAGCTCTTCTCACTCATGCCTGTGGACCAAACTCATTTATACTTACAACTTGCAGACAACCTGCTTGGAAGCCCAGAGCTGCAAGCCCAGCTCCATCTCAGAGGCGGCTCTGAGGCAGCAGCCAGGGAGGCTGGGGAGGATAACAAGACCCACTGAGCAGCAGTCTGTCTGTGGGTCCTGCATCCTGTCTCACCCACTTTCATCCACCTCCTTATAATTTGATTCCCTTTCTGCACGAATCATTTTTTCTTGAAAGTTAATTATGCAAGTGACACATGAACACATTCTGGGTCCAAATGTCTCCAACCAAACAAAAAAGTCATGAGGAGACCTTCCCCCTCGCCACCCTGTGTTCCCATGTGCGGCAGACAGGAGCATGTGCAGGAGGGGGTATGCCTTCTTGTGTGTCCACAGTGCCGATTATCACACAACTCATTTTTCCCATCTGACAATGCAGCGTTCTGTGTTGGTACATTACAGATCATCTCATCTTTTTAACTGCTGTAGAGTATTCACAGTTTTTAAATAAAAACCATTCTTGCCCTGAGGGACATTACATTGGTTTTCAATTTTTGCTATTCCAAATAGGCACAATAGACTCTTATTCTCTCCTCTGTGAGCACAACTACTGGACCATGTTCTTCTAGGATGGGGACTTGGAGGGGATGGCTGGACCTGAAGGCAAGGAGGGATCTCTGTGTCACCAGTCTGCCCAGGATTGACACCCCTTTCTCAGAACTTAGGCCCTCAAGTTGGAGCCCTGTGAATGCTCTCTCCCATAGGGTCCCCTGTGGTGAAATAGTTACCCCATGGAAGAATGCAGCCTCACACCCCTACTGTGAGTTCACAAGGACCTTGGCAGGATTGGTCCTGAGGACTCCTCTATGAGTCCTAAGACAGTGAGTTTGGCTGACTTAGTGGCTGCCAGGCTGAGGTTGACGGGTGCCATATTCTTCAGAGTACACCAGCCTCATAGCTTAGAGCCCCTGAGGAACAGCAGTAAGCAATAGCTAGTTGTTCTGTGTGGGGACTCTGGGCACCACAGCCCTGCTCCGGCCTGGAGCAAGGCTTGGCCTCCTGAGGACACCCTGTGTCTGCAGCCCTCCCCAGCCCTGCTCCAGCCTGGAGCTGAGGCTTGGCCTCCTCAGGACACCTAGTGTCTGCAGCTCTCCACAGCCATGATCCAGCCTGGAGCTGAGGCTTGGCCTCCTCAGGACACCCTGTGTCTGCAGCCCTCCCCAGCCCTGATCCAGCCTGGAGCTGAAGCTTGGCCTCCTCAGGACACCCTGTGTCTGCAGCCCTCCCCAGCCCTGATCTAGCCTGGAGCTGAGGCTTGGCCTCCTCAGGACACCCTGTGTCTGCAGCCCTCCCCAGCCCTGCTCCGGCCCAGAGCTGAGGCTTGGCCTCCTCAGGACACCCTGTGTCTGCAGCCCTCCCCAGCCTTTCTCCTGTTCCCTGCCCCCTGGCCAAGGCTACCAGTTCTCAGGGCTCTGCTCTCTGCCAGGGTGCAAACTGGTCCTTCCTTCTCACCCTGGATTTGGCACTAAGAACTTCTTATCCATACCAGCCTTCTGCAAAGAGCCTTGAGTGAGCAGACTAATCTCTTCTGGTGGAATGTGAGGTGCAAATCCAAAGACAGTTGGAGAAGGACCAGAGCAGGGTTTCACAGAGGCCCCTGAACAAGGCTGGGCGTTTCTTGCAGGAAGGCACAGGAATGAAGGGGCTCTGCCCCTCCCCACCTCCTACCTCTTGAGAAGGACTAAGTACCCACAGCTGGTCCACAAGGCTAACACTCACTGTGTAGCAGGTATCTTCACGAGCCCTGAAGTGGATTACTGTCCCTATGCTACAGACAACGGGGCAGAGTTCAGAAGAAGCCCGAGTGACCCCTGCTGGCACAGGGCTCCTCCGGGCAGAGTTACGCATCAGCACTCTCAAGGACTCAGGAAAATGGCTACAGGGGCAGGGAGCCCCCCGGAGCTTCCTGCAGTGACGCTCACCTACCGGGCCTCACTGGTAACCTCAGGCTGCCGTCAGGAAGGAAGTTCCACACAGTGCAGCATCCATAGGGCCTGAGGCAGCTCTCGGCAGCCTCTGAGCACCAGCTCTGTACCCTCTACATCCACCTCCTATGGCCAAGTCAGCCCATGTGTCTAGGTGTTCGATGCTTTCAGTCAATAAGTGTGGCACTCCTGTTGTGAGCACGGAGAGCCAAGCGGGAGCAGAACACAGCCAGGTTTGTGGCCTCATCTCAACATTAGGAGATTGTCAATCAATGAACAAACCGATACTAATGTCAGGGAGCAGAGGGTGACGAATGGGAAAAGAACCAAGGAGAGTGGTGGGTGGGGTGGAGGCTGTGTGTGCTCAACGTGGACATGGTGTTAGATAAGGGAGTAGAGAGTGACTGACGAGGTCACACGTGAGAGACACTGAGGGTCATGAAGGAGGAAGCCAGGCCAGGCTGGTGGCGAGGCTGGGATGGAGGTGGGGGGGTCACAATAGAAAAAGACCCTAAAGTAGAACATGGATCTTTAGGCCGAGATCAAGAAAGGAAAGCAAGGAGCAAGGGAAAGACCACCTGGCAGGAGGTCCACGCAGCGTGCAGATGGCAGGGAGTGTCCTGAAGGGGCAGGTGCAGGCCGAGCTCTGAGGACTCTCCAAAGCAGCTGCAGAGAGTCTTGGAAGCTGGACCAAAGCAACAGCTTCTTCTGTTTCCTCTGGAATCCTGAACTCAGTATCCTGGGCCATGAAAACAATGTGGTCATAGTCCTCCTCTTCCTCCCCCCTTCCTCCTCCTCTTCCTCTTCCTCCTCCTCTTCCTCCTCCTCTTCCTTCTCCTCTTCCTTCTCCTCTTCTTCCTCCTCCTCTTCCTCTTCCTCCTCCTCTTCCTCCTCCTCTTCCTTCTCCTCTTCCTTCTCCTCTTCTTCCTCCTCCTCTTCCTCTTCCTCCTCTTCTTCCTCCTCTTCCTCCTCCTCTTCCTTCTCCTCTTCTTCCTCCTCTTCCACATCCTCCTCCTCCACCTCCTCCCTGCTCTTCTCTCTCCAAACCTACCCTTGACCTTGTCCCAAGCTGGCTCCCTGCATACAGCTGAGCCACAGGCTCCCTCTCCATGGCAGGCAGAAGACAAGGCCAACAAGGGGACGAGGGGACAGGAGGAAAGACGCCCCTGGGAGAGGCAGGCGGCAGCACGAGGGACGACGTCACGGGGCCTCTGACCGCTATTCATTTCAGTCGCCTGTGTCTCCATCAATAACCGCCTGCCAGTGACCAGGAGGGAGGAGGAAGGAGACAGGAGAGGAAGGAGGAGGGGGGAGACAGGAGAGGAGGGAGGAGGGGTGATTCGGGTCTGGACCAGGGAGGGACAAATGGATGGAGTGGATCTGGGCTCCTTGGCAGTGGGTGGAGCCAGCACTGGAACTGGGGTTTCTGTCTCCTAGACTACTCTCCCCAAGCTGGGTGGTGGGAGCCAGGCAAACCGCAGAGGACATCGGGAGTACCTTGGGCATCAAGCAGTCACAAACCTAGTGGTGTAAGGGCTGATGTATACAGCAGTGGCTACTGCCAGCCTGCAGGCCTCGGAGAGGAGGACCAGGCCTAGCGTAGAGTGGGCATTCAGGACAACACAACTTAGAAGGACCAAAAGGTGTGCAATGGACAGTTTCGAAAGGCTAAGGCCTGGGGGGGAGGGGGACTACAGAAGTCAGGAGAGCTGCCTGGAGTAGGCAGAGCTCAGCCAGGTTCATGAAGAAGGAACTGGGTGGAGGCAGTAAACCTGACAGGCGAAGGCTCAGCCGGAGCAGACAGCATAGCCTTTGGGGTCAGTGGAGGGCGGAGCGGAGCCCAGAGAAGACAATGGGGAGAGCGAGGAGTGAGGGTCTGCCCTGCAGAGTGCTTCCCCGTGGTCATGGGCAGCTTGACAAAGCCTCAGACGAGTGGTCCCTAGAAGATTCAGGACTGCCCTGGCCAAAGTGTACCTGTAGAGTTTCCCCAGGACGCCCAGCCATGCAGGCCTTCAGCCACATAGAGAGAGGTCCTGGAGGCTGGGCAGCTGGAGGAAACTCCCAGAAAGAGCTCTGCTGCCCGCCCTCCGGATCCCCTCAGAGTGCCTGCGGGACTGGGGACTGGCCTTGACCGTCCAGCTCCTAGCTTGCACTCCGAGGAGCACTGCAGAACCCCTGGAGAGAAGCACTGATGTGGGGCTGTTCAAATGGTTCAGGAGAGAGTGGACAGGACCTGGGGAACATGCAGAGTCTCTCCTCGAAAGAGACCGGGCTAGAGAGGTGTGAGGCAGAGCCGGTCTCCAGAGGTTGGGCTGCAGAACAAGGGTAGGCCTCAGTGGGCCTGGGAGGGGTTTCGAGACCCTTCCAGCAGTTCTGACAACAGGAATTGGGGCAGAGGAGACTTAGGACGGCCCTACTCCTTTTATTAGGACTGACTGACCTGGCTGGAGATGGGGGGGGGGGGCGTGTGTCCTTCCCTATAAATGTGGCCTGTATTTGGAAGGTCCCTGATGTTTGCCCTCCTGAGGGGCCCGGAGTTGAGAATGCACAGAGAAGAGTGGTTGGAGCAGCTGGGAGCTCGGGGGGAAAGTGCTCCTTCTGGGAGGTGTAGGAGCCAGAGCTGAAATATTAAAAACAGCACTCGCAAGGAGTGGGGGGGGGGGCAGAGACAACTGAAGCCTTCCTGCGCAAGGACAGAGAGGGACCCACGGGCAGAGGGGGTGCCGGCGGGGGAGGGGGCCTCCGCGGAGGGAGCAAAATAACAAGAGCTGCAGGAGGAAGGAGAGGAGACAGACGGGGAGAGCAGGGCAGGGAAGCTCCGAGGAGAGCGCCCAGGAGATCGAGGTGGGGACGCGGCGGCGGCGGCGGCGGCGGCGGCGGCGGGCGGGAGGGCGGGCGGTGGGGCGGGCGGGGGCGCGGCGCAGGCCGGGGCGCCCCACTGACCCTTGTCGCCGCTTGCTTCCCTCGCAGGCTGCGCTTTCCTCACCTACTGCGAGCGTGAGTCAGCGCTGAAGGCCCAGAGCGCGCTGCACGAGCAGAAGACCCTGCCCGGGGTAAGTGCTGCCCGCCCAGCGGGCGACGGCCGCGCGCCGACAGGCGGCGACTCCGGGAGACCCGGCCGCGCCGCGCCGCGCGGGGGGGTCGGGGTCCCCGCGGCGCCGGGAGCGAGTGCGGGGCGCGGGCGCACGGCGCGGCCGTCCAGGCCCGACGGAGCCCGGGCAGGGGCAGGGGACCACTCCCGGTGGCGGCCAATCCCGACGCGCCCGTGCGCACGGCCCGGGCCTGGCGCAGCCCGACCGCTCTCGGTGCCGTCCTGGGGCCCCGCTGCGCCCCGGCCCTGGCCGCCGTGGGAGGGGCGGCTCGGCCGCGCGGGGCGCAGAGTGAGATCACCGCGGTTTATTTAAGGAGCCAGCCCTCGTCTTTGATAAACTATCACGCCTTGGCCCTGGTTTATAGCTTCTGTGCGGGGGAGAGGAGAATTATTTATGGCCCCCCTAGCTGGGTGTGATATCAGCCGTGGCTGTTATCGAGGCTAGTTCATCACCATAAAATAAGAAGTGTTCCTCGGGTCAAGGGTCTGTGCGGGCTCTCCTGTGGGTTCAAAGAGATTTTGGGGGGCGGGGGAGAGAAATACGGCTGTCGAGAACCTAAAGATAAATGGAAAGATGTGTGTTTGTGGGCATAATTTAAAGAATTTGTAAATATACAGTGTTTGAGCGTATACAGTGGGCGCTGCGGGGAAGCACGTGTGTTCTCTACGTATGCACGCCCATGCTTACACATGCATGTTTACACTCTTACCAAGCAAACCGTATGTAAACACACGTTTCCATTTCTGCCCCACAGCGGGAAAGGTTAACCAGGTAGACGGATGGGGCAGCCGCCCTTCGCTTCAGAGGTCTGTTTTTACAGCTTTGGGTCTGGAATGCAGAATTACACAGGCCCTTCCTTCCATTAAGACAGCCTTTGTATTGTATTTTGGTATTTGTGATTGCAAAGCACGGGCTGAGTCATCTTAATAACACACCAGCGGATGCAAATGTATGGAAATGCAGGCGCACACAGATTTTGTGTGGAACAGGGCTTTGGCAGGGTGGCCGTTCCCAGTTGGTTTTATAGTGGCGCAGCTACAGGCACATATATTATAGTAATTACTTTCTGGGTGCCCTCGGTAGGATGGCAGAAATGTGCTCCACATCGCCCCACGTTATATGTGACGCACAAAGCCATATTGTAAAAATAATCAAAGGCTTCTGAGAAAGGTTGGTGCTGATTAATAAAGTGTTTATGGTACTTTGTTTGGGGGGAGATTGTGATAGATATTTTCGAGCCACCCAAATGGAATAGGAAATACCACATTGTTATGGGAGACCCTTCATCAGCTCCAGAGATTACTGGGAGTTTCATGAGGGCTAAAAGCCGGAATTATACGGGGAAACAGAAAGACAGAGAAGGTGGGAGGAGGAGGTTAGGATTTGGGGGGTGAGGGCCTGGAACTGGGAGAATTTCCGCAGTGAGTGTGGACTGTTCAAAAGCTAGCATTAACTTGTGGTTGTTTATTTTACATATAATAGAATAGCTAAATGATGGAGTGTATTAGTTCTTTAATAATTTATAGAAATACTTTGATGTTGCAGTAATTACATTAAAGGTCACATATCAAAGGTAATTTGGTTGAGCAGCTGTGATGGTTTCTCAGACGCAATCAATATCACTGTCCGTGGCGCTGATTTCACCAAGGGGCCTGCCAGATTAAAGAAGGCTTATTACCAGGCAGAAAGGCCCAGGGGAAATCAGGAGCACACTGGAGCGAGGCGCCAGCCCCCTTCTGCCGATAATTAACACTATCCCCCATAATCTGCCCTAATCCTTCATACTGGGATATCCAGTGGCATTTTTTTTGAAATCACAAAGACAAGTTGGGCAAGTTTGGAAGAAAGGGCTAGAAGAAACATGAATACATGTTGGCAGAGGGGAGGGACAGAGGGGATGCCGATGGTGGGCAGCAGACATAGCTCAGAGTTCCTCTGCCCTGCCTAGAACACCCTCTCCTTCAAAGCCTTCTTGAGGAGGTGCATGGCCTCACAAGCTTCATCTCAGATTCTCTGGGCAGGCAGGGCTCACAGGGAGAGGGACAGGGGAAAAAAAGATAGAATTTCAGCTCCAAGTTCCGAGGGCACGTTGTCCCTGCACAGACTCACATGTAGACAAATGGAAAACAAAATGACCCGGTAAAATTATGCTTTCAAGTGGAGTCATTTTGGTTCTGAAAAGCAGAGCTGTCGTTATTATTGTGAGCTGGTTCTCTCCTTGGAGATCAGAGGAAGTGAGCCGCCAGCAAAGCAGAGTGGGCCAAGCAATCACACATGCTCCGCCAGCAGAGGCTGAGCTCACGGCTGCCTGGACACATAAGAAGAACCTCTCCTGGCTTGGGGGATGTCCACAGTAGGGGCCCCAATGAGCACCCTCCCTACCTGACTACCGAGAATGAAATTGAAAATGTAACCTCAGCAATTTAGATACTTTTATGGACTTCAAAATCCATTCAAATCAATCCATTAAAATCAACCTTCTACTTTCTTCAGAGGAGTAAACGAGGGAAGGACAGTGCAGGCTGGGAGTTCCGCTCCCAGCAAGTTACCAAGCTGGCATCCCTGTTACCAGGAAGAAAAAACAATACCTTTGTTTTTGTGCACACAAAACTCACGCATGTCACACACACACACACACACACACACACACACACACGCACACACACGGGGTGGGGGGAGAGAGAGAGAGAGAGAGAGAGAGAGAGAGAGAGAGAGAGAGAACTGCTACAGCAAACAATAGCAACAAAGCAACAGTGAACTACAGGGCTGCAAAGACTATCTTCACTCAGGAGCTGACAAGGGAGCGAATATCTCTTTTAGGATAAGCAGAATTCCAGGGAATGAGACCCCCAGTGGCTATTCTTCCAAATCAGAGGCCAGTTTCTCTGAGAGTCAGCTTAATCACAGCTGCTCTGCGGCCTGATGGAGTTGTCCCTGGACCAGTGTCACAAAATGCATTATTATTTTGAATGTGGCATGGTTTCAGTAGAGTAAGATTACTAAACCATGAAGCCTCACAGGGTCCTTGGGAGTATGGCCTTCTGCCAGAAAGACAGTGAGATTGTTCTAGGTTTCTCCCTCCCTCCCTCCTCCCTCCCTCTGTCCCTCCCTCCCTCTGTCCCTCCCTCCCTCTGTCCCTCCCTCCCTTCCTCCTTCCCTCTGTCCCTTCCTCCCTCCTCCTCTCCCCTCACTCTTTTCTGGTTGTCTAGCCTTCCACAGCACTTCCCTTTCTATCATCAGTGTTTACAGGGCACAGTCATGGGAGGCGGCTCATCATCGGCCACTGGTTCCCAATGTAAGGGAAACATCTTTCTCTCTTGGAGTCACCCATTAAGGTGGGGACAGAAGCCTTACACACAAATATAACCACCAGGGAAGATGTGGAGATTATCGTAAAGTGGACACTGGGGCCAGATGCTTGGCAATAATGGAGAATACTAGGTGACAGGCATGTCACCTTCCTTGCCTCAGTTTCTCTTCAAGACTCTCCTGTGAGGAAGACGTCACGCATCTTCTGACTGATGAGCAGACTGAGGTTTTCCCGAGGTCACACAACTGATAACAAGCTCCTAGTCTATTGCTGCCACCAGGATCCCCACTTCTGTTCCTGTTCCAGTTGCTCAGGACTTTCAAGGGGATCAAGATGATGACAGAGTGGGACAGATTTCTCAGAGGTTTCCTTGAGGATATGGACAGGAAGGAAGATACTTGGGAATCAGATGATTAGGTTAGAGCACCAAAAACTAACCTGTGTGGTGCACGCACTGCAGAGTAGGAACCTGGCTGGTCAGCCCACCTCAACGAGAGATGCTCACGAGGTGGACAGCAGCTCTGAGAGTTGACATAAGTCTGAGAGGGAGGGCACAGGAGGCCCCATAAAAGAAACGTGTGCCTTAAAATGCAGGCCTGCTGACGGTCCCAGCTGCTCCAGCCTTTGGGGTTTGCAGGGGATGTCTTCCAGGGAGCGCCCATCTGTTCCCAAAATTAGGAACATGGGCCCTGGAGGCGAGCCTCCGACTAGGGAAAAGCAGAGGATGTGTTGAGGGGTGTCCAGAACTGTTTTCAGTGCCATGAAGGGCTCTTGGCCACAGCTGGGGTGAAGGGGGTTGCACTTAGCAGGAGGCCCGGAGGGAGGCAGTGAGAGGAAGCTGGTGGGCTAGAGGGCCCTCTGTCTGTTTGGTAAACATTAAAGTTCCAATTTGCTAGCTAGAGATTGGCTTTTGTGTCCTCACTGAGCAACGCTAGAATACAAAGGAAACTAATACACTCTGCTGCCTTCAGTGCCCCCTCCCAAGTCAGCCCAGGAGACATGGGCTATCCCTGCCATCCAGGGAACTGAACTCAGGACCTGCCATTTCCACAGCAAGTGTGACCTTCTATATGAGTTTGACAAGAAGGGTAGTAAGACAGAAAATTCACTAAATATCAGACTTGAGTGGAAGTCTGCCCCCTGCTGTGTCGGGTCCCTCCTCCTCTCATCCCCGTGCCTCATAAGGAATGGGAAAGACTCATGACTTTGTCTTGTGGGAAAACAAACGACACCTTTCTTCTCACCCACTCTTTCCTTGGTCTCGTTTGCTCTTCTTCTCTCTTCTCCTTTTCTCTCCAAGTCTCATTCTTCCTCTTCTCCCTTCTGAACATGTTCTTTTTGCTTTGCATTTCCAACTCCCCCTTTTTGCCATCCTGGCTGTCTTTTCTCCATCCCCTCCTCCTTCCCACTCCCTGTTGGCTCACCCCTATTAGGCACCCTATCGATGCCCATAGGAGGGTCCAGCGGGACCTTTGCCAGCCTTCTAGGGGCTTCCCCAGTGAGGCACATGCCCCCTGTCCAACTGCCCTGCCATTGAAGGATCTATCTAATTTTATGTACAACTGTAAAGATGAATGATAAGTAGAAAGGATGCGGGCAAGATGAATAAATTATAAAGGGCAAATGATGACAAGCCAGGGGTCCCCAGAGACAGTGATATGATAACAGAAACTAAAGATGAATTTATGATGGATGTAGTTAGCATGTTCCCAGGCTGTGAATTCTTCGGGGTAGTTTTACGGCCCCCGGTGCTATGTGCAATCAAAGCACTTTGGTTCAGAAATGTGATGTAATTGCGCTTGTCTGTCTTGCAAGAAGGTCAGGCTTGTCTCTCTATGGTGTGTCTGGGTCTTGACACCACCTGCCTCTTCTGACCCAGTCTCTCTGCCTCTACTTGAAATGGTGGAGACACAACCAGACCCATGAACCTGTCCTGCTGAGTATTCGGGACTGTTAGAACAAACCACCATCAACGTGGTAGTTTTTGGCCACAGAAACCAGTCTTGGTTCTCAATACACAACCCAGAGGCTGCCAGGATTCATCTCCTCTGAAGCCCATGAGGGACAGTGTCTTCTGTGCCTCTTTCCCGGCTTTTGAAAGTCTGGGGCATTTCTGGGTCATGGGTGTGATTCTCTCTGTTACCTCCTGTTATGGTCCCTGTGCACTGTCGGCTTCTTCATCTATGTGTTCCCTTTCTAATGACACCAGTCATGTTGGCTTATGGCCTATCCTGATGACCTCAACTTGATCCTCCATAAAGATCCTGTTTCTGGAACGTCCTCATTCCCAGGTTCTGGTGGTTAGAGCTTCATTCTCTTTGGCACAGGACATAGTTCGGTCTGTGACACTGAGTAACAAGCCTCCATGGAAGGAGGAGAAAGTCCTTCCAGGATGTCTGGGACATGGGGGAGGTCCCATCAGGTCTGCCTCTGTGACTCCTGCCTAGCTTCATGCTTATTTTTCTTTTGTGGGGAAAATGAATGGCATAGCTTTTTCTTTCTCAAAGCGTCAAAAGAAAATTTTCCATCTGTCCAAGAGATATTTGACACTGTCTAAGATGCTTCTGGTATCTCTGAGTGGTGGCCATGGTGTGGCTCTGTATCCTGGGGTACAAACAACAGTTTCCCCAGTAATAATCTGGCTCCCTGAATGTCAACTGTGTCAAGAGGAGAAACCCTTCCCCAAGGACAAGGGTGGAGCAGAAAGCGAGAAGGACAGTGAGGCCATGTTCTTAGGGTGTGGGGAAATGGAAGGACATGTTAAGGGGCACACATTTAAATGACGTGAATAGCTGAAGCAGCCAAGTCTGCCTCCAGACACAAAGGACCATTTCTGGCTGGCCAAGCCCACCTCATATTAGAGCCTACAGGGCAGATTCATCCCAGGGCCTTCCAGTTTCAGTACTGATACCAGCTCGGCTCTCCTTTCACTCACATGTAATCTATGGTCTAAGTGGTGGGAATTGAGAACATGCTCATGACCAAACTGGAAATAGAACCCAGGCCTCTAAGGCTCACCCACAGAGGGGCCTCTAGACCCTCCCTTTGGGAGACCGCCGCCCCAGCAGGAGGCCAGGAACTCAAAATCTTACTTAGGCTTTGAAGCCCAGTGCTCCTTCACTATATGACGCCAACCTGAGCCCATTATCCAGAAGGGAATACCAAGGTAAATGCTGAAGCCACAAGAGGAGAGGCAAGGGGCTTTCTACCCAGACAAGGCCAGCTGTGCCATGCCTGTGGTGCTTAGCTTGCCCTCCTCTTCCTCTGCAGCCCACAGGGCACTGCCTCCATGCAGACTTTGCCAGCCCTAAAGCTTTGCTCGTCCCTGCTTCCTAGACTAGCCACTTTCTTCTTCTCTGCCCTGTTTGCAGGAGCCTTGAGAGTGACCCCAAGTATCATATGAATGACTCTGAGATCCCCAGTATTGGCCACGTGCTGTGCTCAGTAAGACTCCCTAAGAACCAGAAAGCCCCAGTACCACCACCATGGGCCTGACTTGAAAGAAATGGACAAGAGGTACACCTGAGTGAATGAATGCGGCCTAGCTGGGAGCAAAGGTACATGGGCCCAGGTACAGGCTGCCAGGACAAGCCAGTTGTACCCTACTCAGCTCAGACCCTTTTCAGAGACACCTTCTAGGATGAGGAGGGAGGACCAGTTTTCCTCTGGAGTCCTCTGTAGCTCAAACATTCTTCATATTTCTAAGAAAAACCGACAGTATTCCTCCTATCACTTAAGAAGACAGAATGGAAGAGCTAGCACAGTCACGCAGTCTGCCCTCTGCCGCCTGCTGCCATTGGTGATGAGTATAATAAAGCAAGGGTCAGATAGGTCCCTCCCGGACACATACCAGCCAGTCTGCCTACCCCAGGGCTAATGCTTGATTCCTGATGGCAAGCCCACCCCTGCAGTCTGCTCATTCTGAGGAGACCAGACAGATGCTTCAGTGGCATTGGCCCACTTGTGGGCACAGATTAAAGGGCCTGCCGGTGTTTATCAGGAGACAAAAATAATCAAGACACCGGATGTTGATGAAGGCATTTATAATGTGGTGTGATACCCAGTACCTGGGGTTCTAGTAAGACAAAGTCCTGGAGGAATCCCAGACCCCATGGTGGCTGCCCACTTCTAGACCTTTGCACTACTGGACACTTTCTCACCAGATGGCCAAGGTTATCCTTTTGACATAAAGCTCTCACCACCTTCAGGCTCACGCAGAGGATCCAGCCAGGGGCTAACCTTCTCTGGGACCTTCAAGACTGCCCCATGGCTCTTGTACACACAGGTCCCCTTCCTTCAAGGGCCTCTTTTCTCTGTGTCAGTCTCCCTGCATGGACTGTTTCCATTCACCCTCAAGTCTGACAAGGCTTCCTTGGCCTCTAGGGAGCTTTCCAGTCCCCAGAGGTAGCCAGCACTGCTCTTTAGTTCCAGGCTTCTCTGATAACTCCACGTGGCATTCCAGACTCAGCCACCAGCAGTTGCCTTGCCTGATGTTAAGGAAACACCTCCAGGACAGGTAGGAGGTGGCTCTCTGCAGAGTGACCTTGCTGACCCCCCCCCCCCCAGGGCCCAGCTCAGCTTGCCCTGCAGGGGTAGGTCTGGGAAGAAAGGTGCGGCTTTGTGGGAAATTCTATGGAAAAGGATTGTTGGCCCAGGCAGCTGCTGCTAGTGTGTGTGTGTGTGTGTGTGTGTGTGTGTGTGTGTGTGTGTATGTGTGTGTGTAGTGAGGTGTGTGTCTTCAGGAGAGGGAGCCTGGGTTTGCTATTGGGCCCTGCCTGTGTGAGTCCAAATGAGACTATTAAAGGGTTTCTTGACCTTTCGTCGGAAAGGGACCCTGGGACACACTATGTCTGTGCGAGCTGCTGCTCTTGGCTAGTTGTGCTTTAAGACTGGAGGGGTTCCTTTTAGAGAGCATGTGCATTGGTGAGCAGAGGGCCAGATGCCTGTGTTTTGGACCAGTGGGGTTCCAAATCTGTGGGCCGCCTTGAACCGTCAAAGATGAACACTCGCAGGTGGCGGCGGCAGAACACAGCATTGTTCTTTTTTCAAGTTCTCATGAAAATAGTTGTAGAGGGAAAATGGCTGGTGTTCAAGGGGACAAGGTCTTTGTCTGATCCCCAAGTGCATTGTGATGGTAGTATATGTCCTAACCACAGGCATTTGTGGCATGCCGCAGGCAACCACCAGGCAGTGCCATAAAAGTTGCAGTCTCTCCTGGTGGCCAGGTGCACCTCATCCAAAGCCTGGTTCCTGATTCTGGGTTCTGCAAACATGAAGCAAAATGATGCCAAATACTCCACTACTCCATGCCACCCTTCAGGCACTGATAAGATCTGAAGATTCCATCCTTCTGGGTGACTTTGGTATGAGTATCCTAGTTTTTATAATGAAAGTCACATGTATGAGCCCTTTATGACAAAGATTGCCATAAATAACCCTATTGTAATCATTAATGACAAAACAGTGGTGTGAGCATGTGTGACCCTTGGAAATTTTTAGTCACTGTAAAATCCTGTGTTTCTTCACATAGGAAATAATTATAGGATGATTAAAATGCTTCAATTGGGCTGGAGAGATGGCCTAGCGGTGAAGAGCACCAACTGCTCTTGCAGAGTACCTGGGTTAGATCCCCAGCACCTACATGGCGGCTGAGAACCTTCTTTAACTCCAGTTCCAGGGGAATCCGACACCTTCTTCTGACCTCTGAGGCATTGTACGACACGGGTGCACAGACCTACATGTAGACAGTACATTCATACACATAAAAATAAATAAATAACGTTTTAAAAATATGCTTCAGTTATGCATCTTGGACTAGTATCCTGTTCTGTTTCAAAGAAGGGTGGTAGCTGTGAGCTATAGTGACCAGGAATTTCCATGGAAGGAGAGGGTAGAATTCCATTTTGTGTGTAGCAAAGTAGGAACTGGGCAGGGGCAGGTCAGTTGGTTTCCTGTCACTATAATAAAACACTTGACATGATTAACTTATAAGAGGAAAAAAAAAGACAAAGGTTTGTTCGAGCTCATGGTTTTGGAGGCTCTTGGCCAAAGTCAACCGACCTGTTGCTTCTGGGCCCACAGCAAGGCAGCCTGTCAGAGAAAAGCAAAACTACATATATCATGCACTACAGATAAGAAGGGATCTAGCCAGTACAACCCCTTTAAGGGGGCTTGCCCATTTCCTAAAGACCTCCCACAAGGTCCCACCTCTTAAGGACTATACCACCTCCCCCATTTTGCCACTCTGGGTACCTTTGGGGACATTTGATGTCAAAACCATAGCAGTTGGCAAAAGGAAGAAGGGTTCGGGGAGACAAAAATCTGAATTTTCCTCCCATTCTTGAGGAGGTGTTTGGAAAATGAGGGGCTTTTTGTACTCCACTCTTCAGAATCTCCAGCCCCACATAGTCTGAGAGTGCCCACCTACTCCAGGCAAGTGGGCCACCCAAAACCCTCCTACACATACAGGTGTCTTCAGGCCCAGTAAGTTCCCTACATCCCCTCCCCCTAGAAAGACCCTGCCACCCTGGGCACTTTGCCAGATTTTCCCCAGAGCTACAGGACCTTGCTCCTAGCGCCTGCTCTCCCTGTGGAACACTTCTGGATCCCTGTTACCTACAGGGGTCTCCCTGTTGTTTGAGTCTCCTTGGGTAAATGTGGACATCAGACCACAGGACAAGCATCACAGGGGTGCTGTTAGAGGTACAGAGTCTTGGATCACACTTCACCATCTGCCTCAGGTCACCCAGACTCTACCCTCTGCACTTGAACAAAATCCTAGGGGTTTAATAAGCATGAAGAAGTTTGATACCCACCAGTCTGACCTGAGGTTCCGGAGGGTGTTGTGAACATGTGAGCACCTCCCAAAATGAATTAAAGAATAGCATTTGAGGACAAATAGTGCTTGCTCAAATGGGCTTTAGGTAGTGACCCCAGGAAGCATGGTCAGTAGTAGGGAAGTGGAAAAGGGAAGAGAAGAAATCAATGAAGGTCAGTTTTGCAGGTAGGCCCATTTCCACTGTGACAAGTACTCAGCCCCACTGGGAGACTCAAAACCCAGTGTCTGACACACTCTCCAAAAGCCTCCTACCCAGGGGCCATTTTCACACCAATGCCCATCAGGATTCTGCTGAGGATGTGCCCATGGATCATTCATTCCCTGGCTCTTGTGGTTTGCCACATGGGTGGCAAAATGAGCTCCGTATCCAAAGGAGACCATCCAACCAGAAGTGCAAGTGCTGGCTGCTGGGAGTTAGGCCCCGTCACCAAGATGGGGAGGACAAGAGTTCCAGAACAGGGTGCTCCCTACTCCGGCCACCTGTCGGGGCTTGCAGCAGGCTCCCAAACTGGAGGGCAGATGAGGAATCCTGTTTCTCTGGTGCAATCATGGCCAGCATTTACTGAGGACTCACTATGCCCATGTGCTCTGCTAATATGCTCTCTCGGATTTAAGACAGTGTCACACTGGTGTTCAAACTGAATATGAGGAGTGCTGTTGTGCAGAAGGGATGAGAAGGGCCATGTGGTGAAGGAGAGGTCAGAGAGCCAACCCAAGAACAAGCAGAGCTTCCCAAGGCCAACACAGCATCATCATGCAGGTTGATGGCTACACGCCCACATGTCTTTGGGGAAGTCTTGTTCTACATAGAAACCAAGTCAATTCCAGCCACAGCTCTATCTGCAGCCCTACTATGTCCCTTTGGGAAGCCACTTACCCCCCATGAACTGTAGTTTCAGACACTGCCTGTTAATGAGAAATATTTTTGACTTTAGTGGTCTCTGTATATAGAGTTTTCAAATTTTTGGCCTGCAAAGAGTTCAGGCTCTGCTGTTGGTCCATCTCTATAAATGATATCAGGGTCAGTTTCTTTCCTCATGGCTAGAAAATGATTGTCCCAGCTCCATGAATCATGACCTTATATGAGAAGGCAAGTCCAGCCGCTTCTGTCCCTTTATCAAGAGTGCAAAATGCTCCCCAGAGGATTCTCTCCAGTAAATATCTATGTATATCTCAGTGGCCAGAATTGTGTCACAGGGATATCTTAGGTGTAAGATAAGCTGGGAAAAGAAAAGTATTGCCAAAGACTGTGCAGGTGTCTGCTGCCATAATGCAAGCTTCTGGTCATGAAGGGAAGATGGAATGGATATGGTGAACAGGAACCAGTAAGCTCTTTGTCTTGTAGAGATGGGCAGGGGTTACAGAAGAACAAATTGTACAAAGCAGTATTGCTACCCTACCCACAGCCCACATGAACCTTCAACTCGGGTCACGATGTGATGCTCACAGGTGGTAGCTGCGACAGGAGCGCATGGTTCCAGAGCATGCCACAGACGTTCCTCTTACATGCAACAACCTAACTCCACACACTTATTCCCACCACCCACATGCCTGCTCCTCAAGGTGGAGAGGAAGACTTCAGCCTTAGACATCATCTTTGGTCATCTGTAGCTGTCTTAGACTTGTATTCTTCTGCACCCCTTCATAGGATGTAAATATGACATATCCCAGTGTAACAAGTATAATGTGAACAGTGTGCCCCACCCCCTGTTCTGGACGATAGGCCCCCTGGGGGCACACAGCCTCTGGACAAGATGTGCTCTACACCCAGGAGCTATGAGACTGACTGAAGTTCAGAGTTGGAAACAGGGTCCTTTCTGGCCTGTTGTAAGGGGTTGTGGATGTGGGTGGAGGCCCAGCTGTGCAAAGCCCAGCTGAGAAGTAAGACATGATAATCGTGATTACCCTCTGTCCCACTGGAATGAGGTGAGACAAGAAGGTGCAGAGATGGCTGGAGCTAGCCAGCTCTGCCCTCTGCTCATGAAACCCTCTCTCCACCAGCATCATGAAAAAGGTCCACTAATCTCACCCTCTGTTCTCAGTTGACACCATCGACAAAGACCAGTCTCATCACCTTTTGAGCTCTGTCAGCACCGTGGAAGTGGTCACTTGGCCCTCCCTCTTGCCTTACCACTGTGGACAAGGGCCACTCAACTCTTCCCCACTGGCTTCAGTCAGCACTCTGGGCAAGGGTCAGTCTGCTCGCCCTTGAACTGTCAGCACCATGGACAAGGTCAAATCTGCTCAGCCGCTGACTTCTGTCAGCACCGTGGACAGGGGCAAATGTGATCCTCCTCTTAGCTCTGTCAGTACCATGGACAAGGGCCAATCCGATGGCTTTCTGAACTCTGTCAGCACTGTGGACAGGGGCGATTCCATTGCCCAAGCCCCCCAAAGGTCAGGTTGACCTAAAAAAAAGGAACAGGTTGCAGGATAGGCATCCAGACCTTGGATATAAGCCTAATCCCAAACCCACGCTGTTGGGAAGGGCCAGGCGCCACATTCAGGCAATTTGACTCCCCAGTTCCATAACTCTGAGCTGTGCAACCTTGGGCTCACTTCAGTTCTGAGAGCCAGGGGTGCCTTTGTAGTGGGCCAGGCCAGAGAATGTGACATAGAGTTTACAAAGCCAGCCCTGAGCCCTGTTGAACATAAGAGAGAGCATGGTAAGGGTCTCCCCACAGAGGAGGGAGTCTCCTTCCCTGATCTTTCCTGATCTACTTTATCCTTGTTTCTCTGGAGGACTGCTGACCCTGGGTGCATAACTGCAAACTCACAGCTGCAAGACTCAGTTAGGGCTGGCTGCCTGGGAGACCAATAAGTCTCGTCCATAAAGTGGAGGCTTTGTGGAGTGATAGGATCACCCAGTGAGGTGCCTAGACTCTGGCTGCTAAGGCCTGGAGGAAGATAGTTTGAGACCATTCTGTTCATGCCCCTGGAACAGCTATTAGCTACGTTTTTTTTTTTGTTTTTTTTTTTTTTTTTTTTCCTGGTAACATAGGTAATCCTCAAATGAGACCTACATTCCTCCCTCTCCACTCTCCACTCTACAACTCTCACCCCAGTAAAGGGATGACACTGGCCCTAAGCATCGAGAGCAGGAGCATGCCTGGACCTCCAAATGGTTGGAATGGTCCAGCAGGCCCTTCCAGGCAGGGAAACCAAGTATCTGAGATGAAATGCATTCTGCCTCTCCTGGCAGTCCTGACAGCTGGCACCCGACAGATGGAACTGCTCAGGGCCTGTGAGGAGGTTTTTAATTCAATTCAGTAAGTGTTTCCTGAGCACCCACTAAGAAGACCATGGCCTGTTCTGGGTGCTGTTTGGCAGGTGGAAGCAGAAGAGGGCAGGAGCACCACTCCCCTCAGGGCTTTCCTTCTGCAGAGGAGGAAAGGTGTACATGCCAAGCAATTAGAGGACAATGGATTGAGACTGGAGCTTGCGTGGTTCGGGAGGGCCTCAAAGCAGTGACTGTTCACTGTTTTGGGGAGTGACTACACTGGGCACAGGAGCATGTCTTTGTGTGATGGGTGGATGTGGGTGGACTAGGAGAGCTGGATTGCATGGCAGAGAGATGACGACTTGAACAAAAGCCAGGAGGAAAGAGGATTCTGGAGTCATAAGGAGGGGTGGGGTGGGACCCTTGTGAGGAAGGCTTTGAACACACCACTGAGGAACTTGGCCCCTTCCCTTTGGGTGCTTGGGTGATGCAGAGGCTTCCTGAGCAGGAAACCGGTGGCAGATGGAGACCGTGAGGGCCGAGTGGCCCAGAATGGAAGACGAGCACTGTGGGGGGCCTTCCCAGGAACAGTCTCAACAGGCAGTCTCGGCTCTCCAGGGCACTGTAGAGCCATGCTAGGTGGGCACCTGACAGAGGCTCTTCCCTTGCTCCTCAGCACACCCTGTTGGTGGATGGCAGAAAGGAATTTTGGCTCCCTCTGGGCCCCTGAAGCTGCTGCCAGGGTATATGGCATTCCCCTGACCACACGGAGGACTTAGTCCACCTGGCAGAGAAGACTGTATGCAGAATAAGCCACACAGTGCCAGCAGGGCCCAAGCCACGTGACTGACACATGGACTGCACAATGCCGGCAGTGGTCCCAAGCCATATGACTGACACATGGAGTTTCTGTGATAGTCAGATTTGTAATTAGAGAGAACAGTCTCTCTCTCTTTCTCTCTCTCTCTCTCTCTCTCTCTATATATATATATATATATATATATATATATATATATGAAAGTTGTGCAGTCTGGGCACAGCCTGGACCCCTGCTATGAATGCCTCTGCATGATCTCCCTGCCCCTCCAGTTTCAGAAACCCTGGAAGTTCCTCCCAGTTTACTTCCACCCCACCAGGGAACCCTGATTCCTCCTTTTTGGCTAAAAAACTCATTGTATGATAGAGATGTTTCTCTGCCATTATTTCTGTCTTGGAACCAGGAAAACTCTGGAAAACAGAGTTGCAGTGGCCTTTGCGTCACCCTCGCCCCCATCTTGTGCTCAGCATGTAACAGGCCAGAGGCCACTGGGCACAGCCCTGCTGAGTTGCCACATTTGGGTTCCTGCTTTGCACCAGGCCTTCGTCCATGATGGTCACACTGAGGGAACCCACTGTAATCTACAGGAGCTGGGAGGACACCATCTCCATTAGCAACCATATGAAGGGGTGTGCTCTGCTTGGTGTTATTACTTTGGAGTAGACAATCCAACAGTGTTTCCAAGTTAATGTCTTGCCAAACCTGCTTTAATGAACAGATACAAAGCACGTGCAGGTAGCCTGGCTGGGGCATGAAACCATACTTGTAAACTACCTGCAGCGGCTGTTCTCAATTGGGCCTGGTGATATAGGTCTTTGCAATACCATCTACTCTGGATGCTAAAGCAGAGGGATCTTGAATTCAAGGCATGCCTAGGACATAGAGCAAGTTTAAGCACGGCACAGGCTGCTTAGTGAGACCCTATCTCAAATTTTAAAATAAAAAGGGCTGAGGATGTAGCTTAGTGTTAGAATGCTTTCTCCAAACAAGCAAGTAAATAAGAAAATAAAAACCTGTTCTTCTAGACAACATGCTTGGACATATTTCCTCTCTATTTACTGGTCAATTTTTTGTACTGCAGTTGGGGATGCAGCTCAGTCAGTAGAATGCTTGCCTAGCATGCACAAAGTCCTGGGTTCTACTCCCACCATAAAATTGGTGTGTGCTGCACATCTGTAACTCAGAACTGGGGGGGGGGGTGGAGGCAGGAAGATCAGAAGTTCAAGGCCACCCTCCTTGGCATATTGAGTTTGAAGCCACCCTGGACCAAGTCACCATCTCAAAAAAATTAAGTATGTGCATGTTTGTGCGTGTGTGTGTGTGTGTGTGTGTGTGTGTGTGTGCAAGCATGAACTATGGACTTCACAAAGGTCAAATTTCAAAGTTACCCTCAACCCTGCCTTGGCAGATTTGAAATTTATTGACTTCAAATGACTCCTTAGTGTTTGGTATCTATCAGACACAAGGAACTCAAAGTAGCCAAGACCTCATGGGTCACAGCTCCTCCAGAAAGCCTCCCCTACTAAGTGTGAGGCCCCAGTGTTCTAATGTAGCCCATCCTGGTTGGGGCTGCACTGCATTGTGAAGTGGAAAAGTACACTAGATCAACCTAAACCTGCTCAGTATTCTCAGACCCCATAGAGCTTCAATGTGTTGTGAGATTCAGCCTGCACCGCCTGGGTGTTCCTGGGAAACTGCTAACTCTGGCTAGATCACTGAGCAAGACAGGACAGTTGATCAGTCCATGAAAGCAAGCCTACTGCCTGGCCCTGTCTAAGTCCTGCTCACTCCTGCCTTTGAGTTTGGGAAGACAGTGCCTACCATCTTCTTCCATTCTTATTAAATGATTTATCGGGGGGGGGGTGACTTCATATTTTCTTTGAGGATAAACTGAACTAATATGATGTTCTTGTTTTAATCTGTGAGGTTAACTGATCTAATTATCAGCAGCAGCATTTAGTTAAATCCTGTGCCAGGGCCTGCTGCAGGTGTGGGCTTTGAATCCCACCAACAGGAAATCTCCGAAAATAAGCTGGTCTAACATAGCACCTCTGCTGGTACAAGGGCTTTCCTAATAATACATGAATTTATTGACAGCCAAAGATAAATACAAGGAGTATTTACATTAAACAAACTCACAAGGACCTGTTGGCTGCTTCCTGCCCAACCCTCCCAGGGGCATGCCTCTCCAGTTCCAAGTCACTGTTTATGTGTCCAGGCTGAGTAAAGAACTACTCTAGGGGTTCAGTAAGAGCACAGGAAGGCACCCCTGCCATAGCAGCACACAGGGCTGAGCTAGTCTGAAGGGGGTGGAGCCTAGACTCCAGGGGAGCCAGAGGTATTGCCCAGCTCCCTAAAAACTGACTCAGTCTTGCAAAGTAAACAGGTTTCTTCCCCCATGGGAGGAAAGAGCACAGTCCTCCAGTCCTTGCCCTGGGAAAACGGTCTCTGGAATTGGTGTCTGGGACTAAGCACTACATCTCCAGGGCCTGTGTCTGGGGAAAATGTCGTGTACAACAGAAGTGATCATTCCATCTGAAGGGAGCTGATTGGCTGATGACAGCCTTGACAGATGTAATGTGTGTCCAGATTGGGGTGACTTGAAGAGGGCCCTGGAAAGCTGCTAGAGAGGAAGCAGGAAACACATCCCGGACAATCACAGGTAGAGAGGAAGCAGGAAACACATCCCGGACAATCACAGATAGAGAGGAAGCGGGAAACACATCCTGGACAATCACAGGTAGAGAGGAAGCGGGAAACATCCCGGACAATCACAGGTAGAGAGGAAGCGGGAAACACATCCCGGACAATCACAGGTAGAGAGGAAGCGGGAAACACATCCCGGACAATCACAGGTAGAGAGGAAGCGGGAAACACATCCTGGACAATCACAGGTAGAGAGGAAGCAGGAAACACATCCCGGACAATCACAAGCAGCTCCTGATTTTACAAGTCCGTCCCTTTCCCCGACCCACAAAGAACTGCTCCAAGTCCACCTGGGATGGACCCACCAGGGCTCTAAAATCCCTGCCAGGACAGCTCTGGATGCCAACACTGTTCAAGAGAGTGCAAATGGGATGCCACGTGGCCCCAAATCCTCTTAGGCTGTACTGTGTGCAGCCGAGCAAGCAGCAGCCACATTGGAGATGCATTTCCTGTTACCTGAGGCCCAGATGCCGGGCAGCCTGAGTCATTCAGCACTGACCTGTTTTCAACCAGTGCAGAGCTCTCCTCTTCCATGTGAATGGTCCTGGAGGAAACTGCACTTGCAAAGCCACGTGTAGAATGTGCTCACACAAAGCACGCATGTGTACACATGGATGCAGCTGGTCACTTATGCAAACAAATACAAATCACACACACACACACACACACACACACACACAGTGTTCCAGTATGATGTGCACACAGAGATATGTATGCATTACAGATGTGTGCACACACAGAACACATGTGAGCACCTTCATGTAGACAGCCTCTATGTGCCCACATGTGAGCACCCTCATACAGACAGCCTGTACATCCCCACATGTAAGCACCCTCATACAGACAGCCTGTATGTCCCCACATGTGCATGCACAGTCCCCTCTTCCTTGGACTCCTTTAGAACTGAAAAAGAATATGGCTCTGTGAGACAGCCAAAGATAAACTCTTGATTTCTGATTTCCAGAGCGGTTTGGACAAGGTCCTCTGAAATGTATTAAAATGCTAATCACAGCATCTGTCTGAACCCTGGCAGCTGTGCGAGTTGGGGGAAAATGGAAAGAGAATGGGCTCTGAAGCCTGCAACTTCTTGACTCTGCCTGGTTCTCCCCACCCCGACCCTGTGCCTGCTCCCCATGGGATCCACAAGCCTCTACTGGCTCCAGACTGTTCCCCAGTGGCCTTGAAACTAACAGTGATAATTGCAAGGGCGTGACTGCCCAGTGCTAACAAAGCCACTGTCTTCTAGCTTCACCGGAAGCTCCTTCTAGTGGAGGGTCCCAGGCCACACCCACGAGGGCAAGGCCAAGTGCCTCTGTATCTCGAAAATGGCCTCCTACCCTCTGGGTCTCCCTACTCTCAAGCTCTGTCGACCCCATATCCATCTCTAAGATGACCCACCAGCCACAGGTGATACCTGAGGCCTGTTTCAAGCCCTCTCCCACCCATGCTATGACCTTAGCCTGGCTTGTCTCACTGATTCCCACTGACATCAGCATCTGAGAACAGCACTTGTTCTTGATGCCTCACTAGCAGCATGTCTCCACAGCTCCACATTGCTCTGTCTCCTGGTCTGCTGTTCCACAATAGTGCAGGCTCTTTTGGCCAGGCCAGGCCTGGGCTTTAACAGGCTCCTGCTTGGTTGTGGTGCTCATATCTTCACATGTAAACAGAAATAATAAATAAGTCTGGGCTAGAGAGATTGCTCATTGGTTAAGAGCTTGTTCTGCTCTTCCAAAGAACCCATTTCTGTGGCTGCAATATGACTGTGACCAGTTGCCTCCTGTCCCTGCATCCGTGATTTCCCCAATATGGTAGACTCTACCCTCAAGTTGTGAGCTTAAATAAACTCTTCTTACCTTAGGTTGCTTTTTTTCAGATATTTTATCACAGCAACAAGAAAAGTAATTAATACAACCATCATGGACCAAGTTTAACCAAGTTCCTCCCCCGGCCAGCCTCTTCCAACCTCCTTCCCCTGGCTAGCCTCTGCCAACTTCCTTCCCCCGGCCAGCCTCTGCCAACCTCCTTCCCCTGGCTAGCCTCTGCCAACCTCCTTCCCCCGGCCAGCCTCTGCCAACCTCCTTCCCCCGGCCAGCCTCTGCCAACCTCCTTCCCTGGCTAGCCTCTGCCAACCTCCTTCCCCTGGCCAGCCTCTGCCAACCTCCTTCCCCCGGCCAGCCTCTGCCAACCTCCTTCCCCTGGCAGGTCAGGACTATTCTCTGAGGGGCTGCCATGATCACCCCTATTCTATCTGCCTGTTTGTTGTTCTTCTAAGCTGTTTAAAGCCAAGCTCAAGACAGCCTCCCACCCCAGCAGAGTGACGCTCCCTCCCAGATGATTAAGATGAATGTCTGCAGGCCATAGGGCTGAGATGCTCTGGAGGAAGTAGAGAGGAGAAGAAGGAATAAACGCACATCACATTAATAAGAATTTTGGAGAAGAGAGGGGCTGAAGCCAGGAGTCTCCAGATGGTGTTTAGTGAAATGACAGTTTGATGCTTAAGAGGAAAAATGGAACCATGCTATGCTGGGAGCCAGGCTTTGTGGGGTGGGGCGGAGGATGTGGGCACGAGAATCCTAAGGTGAGGTTTGTGCTCGTGCACGCTGGCCAGATCTTGTTCCATGTCCTAGGAGACAAGGCAAACTACCTCCAGGGTGTTTCCTCGGGGTCCCCTCAAAAGGTCTCAGGGGTTCAGGTCAGATCTCCTGGAACTGAAGTTGTAAGTGGCCGTGAACTACCTCATTGGAGCTGCTAATCAAACTTGGGTCCTCTGCAAAAGCCATAAACACTCTTGACCAGTGAGCCACCTTGCCAGCCCCTTGTCTCCAATTCTCATTTATCCTTGAAGAAGCCCACATCTTCCTCCTCCGTGGGGAGTTTCCTTGGTATCCCACATACACGCCTTCCCTGTCTCAACATCAATTGCATTGCTGTCTTAACCACCAAGCCATCTCTTTAGCCCTCTTTCACTCGTTGTTCTAACCCATGTAACACTGTTTCCCAATGTATATTGTATTTCTCTGAAGATGTGCAAGATTCCCCTGATTGTGTCCATTGCACCCAATTAAGCACCAAGCACACAGTAGGTCCACAGACAGTACCCTGTCCTGAAGGGAAGTAAACTGCAGCAGTGACCCCCAAGAAAATGAGTGTGTTCTCTTCAGGGATGCCTAGTTACCATCAAGGGCTTGTACGAAGAGCCTTCCCCTCATGTGCCC
Source organism: Rhizomys pruinosus (assembly GCA_009823505.1). NCBI lineage: Eukaryota > Metazoa > Chordata > Mammalia > Rodentia > Spalacidae > Rhizomys > Rhizomys pruinosus. The sequence goes on along the minus strand of VZQC01007402.1, from coordinate 1,897,154 downwards.
TTGGAGCGCCTCCCACTCCGGTCCTGTGCTGTGGCCTGGGCTGGCACTCGGAGGCCCGCTCACTTCCTCTGGTAGAACATTAAGCTAATGCATGTTGTGTCTCATTAGTAGCATTCTGTTTGTGCCAGGGCCAGGCAATTTGATGGGTAGTTGATTGGGTATTCTGTTTATTTATGGCAGGAAAAGCATTCTTTATGGAGGACTGGGCAGCACATTTCTGTCCCTGTGGCACTGAGATCCTCTGGCAATCAAGCAATTATAAATTAAGACTAAATAAATAATATACAATAAGCAATACAGACTGCATGCCTCCATGTAGAGAGACCTCCTTGGATGGACCGTGGGATCTCCTTGGGGCCAGGCTCAGAGACCCTACCGAACCCTTCATTCCTTGAAGAGACAGTCACGCCCCAAACCCCAGGCTGGCTCCATAGCAGTCAGACCTTCACTTCCCTCTCTGTGCCTCAGTCCTAATAATGATTCCACGTTCAAAGCCAGCCTGCAGCTCCCTGGAATCACTGATCTTCACAAAGCTGAGGACGGGCATTCTGCTTGATGGAGAGGAGACCGGCTAGGGCGTGGAGGTCAGAGCCTCCTCAGAAGCAGCACAGGGGCTTCCCACCCATGACACTGTCCTGAAGGACCTAGGAGGGCCAAGAGAGCAGACAGTCCTGGAAGACCTGTCCATCTGCCCCCTGGGATCACACGTCAAGTAGGCGTTATGTCAGAGAACATCAGGCTGGGGGCTTCCCAGAAGGTCCCCTTGTCCAGGGTTGCTGGGATCAAGTGGGCTGAGTGAGTGGAGGTTCAAAGTCTGGAGGTGGCAATGTAACCCCAGCTTCCTGTTAACCTAGGGAGGGCAAACTTCTCCCCTCCTCTGCTATGTAGCACCCAAACATATCTCCCGAGCAAGTGCCGGGGGTTCTGAAACCAAAGAGCTGTGTTTGTTAGCCAGCCTGTCTAGGAAGTGCACCTCCGTAGCCCCAGAGAACAAGCCCACCACAGCTCCCAGCTCACCGCAGGCAGAGGGCAGATGTGCACAAATCTCGGCTCAGGTGTCTGTCTCCCTGAAGGCCCAAGTGCCCCTTCATTAGGTCCCAGCCAACAGAAGGGAGAAGACTGCCTGAGGTCTCCACAGCCAGAGGGCAGGAGTGAGGCAGAGTGGGCTAGGCCCAGGTGGCACCTTCCAGGCTGCAAGCCAGGGGACAGAAGGGCATCACCCTAGAAAGATATGGATAGTGGTTTGATGGGTAACGGTTTACTCTATGTGCAGACTGCGAGTCTCATCCCCGACTACTCTCCAGCCACCCTCCCATCTCCCCCCACTCCTTTCTGATCTTCTTCATCCTCACAGAGACTAATTGTCTCTCTCACCAGCCCGTGCACCCGTGCTTTCCAGAGGTTTATGTATGAAACTAATTATGCACTGCTAATTTGGAAGCTAGCAGCTCTCCTGTTAGCGTTCATTTGATTCGGGTTGTTCTGCTGAGTGGCATTTCTGTAAATATGCCAGGGGGCTGGGGACCTGTCAGAGAGTGTTACTGGAGAGCAGGGTCAGGAAGAGGGGGCTGGGGGGGGAGGGGCTGGGGCAGTGCTCAGTGACGTGCTTGCCCTCTGTTTGGGAGAGGACAGGAGTGTGCCATTACCAGAGGAGGTGGTGGTCCTGGATGCACCTGCTGAGAGGTGAGCATCTGACTGTAAAACACACGCGAGACTGGTGTGGCATCCTGGAAAACTGCCCACAAGGTAACAAAGTCCTGAGGCGGCAGTACTCTGGGCATTGGGCATGAGCCATCCAGGGTTTTGGTATTCCCAAGGGCAAGGTGGGGTTGGGATGGGTGTGGGAGGTAACCAAGGTCTTTGACCTGGGAGTCTCTCTCCAGGGAAAGAACTGAAGCAGGAGTCCTGGGGTCAAAGGAACAGGGCAGGTGGGACCTTTGCACCACTCTAAAGATGGTTCCATCTCCATTTCCGTCTCTGGCTCCCTTGAGGACCTTGAGAAAAGAGTTCAGTGTGCCTAGGCCTCAGGATCCTGTTCCGGAAAGTGGGAAGGATCATGTTTCCAAGGTCTGGTGATTCTGCAGAGGTCCCAGGAAATGAAAGATTTCAAAGTCCTTGGCGAGTTCTCCACAGCCCGCAGCACGGTCCTCCTTAAGGCCCAACAAGTCTCTAGCTGGACACTCAGGATGCTCCCTCCCATCTGCTTCAGCCAAAGCCAAACACATGGCCATGACCTGCCTGCTCCGCAGGCTCCGAAGTGTCCCACCTGAGCTGATGCCCCCTCCATCACCATGCTGAAATTCCTACTCACGTTCCAACTGCAGGCTCTACGTTTTCAATGGGAGAAAGATTACTGAAGCTCTCTAAAATCATCTGAAAATGATCTCTTTGGCCTCATGGGCCTGAAGACGCTGTCACCAGACTCACATGGACCATCCTGGAAGGACTTCTGTCATTTTTGCATCTCTTGAAAAAGAGCTAGCGTGGGTGTGTATTGCCCTGTTGACCCCTAGGCTGCAGGCTGGGCCCCAGCGCATGCTCAGCAGGGAGCATGGCGCTTCTCAAGCAGTTTCCTCACACTGGCTAACTTGGACCCAGTCTGCCTGCCCTAGTCACTGTCTTTCCATATTCCTCTGAATGGGCCTGGCAAGCATCTCACTGCAATCCCATTCTTCTCTCCTTACAAACCTGGGGACCTCAGCTCCTCTCCAGTGTAGAAGAATGGACAGCAGCCCAGCTGTAGCAACAGCCTTTGGTTGAGGATGATGAACTCTAATCTCTGGTGAGTGGGAGGCTGCCTACCTGGCTGCTCACAGATCTCGGACAGCTCTACAGGGAAGGGTTAACAAAGGAGTCAGAGGAGGGTGAACAGGCTGCCCTCTAGGGGCCACTGAACACTCCCCACTTGAGGCTGCAAGGCAAGGCCAGCAAAGATGTTCTGGCACAGGACAACCAAATGGGTACAGGGCCACCCCTAGCTCATCCTCCTCTCTCCTCTGGGCTCCTGGAGTATTCGTGAGAAGAAAACTCGTCAGCACTGGCTCTGCCAGCCCATCCAGCAGTGCCATTGTGACCACTCCTCTAGCTAACACAAGATTCCTCCTTCCTTGAATCCAGCCAGCCAGTTTCTAATTCTAACCAGAGCATGCTGTGGCTTCAGAACTGACCTCTCATCTGTTCTGGCCTCGATCCCCTTCTCTGCAAAATGTGCGTGGAGCCGCCTTCCTCCGCAGCTCGCAGAGCAGCAGGTAGGGAATGGCAGCCACTCGGCGAGGAGAAGCCACTCCTGCAGTTCGGCCTCCACCGCCACCCTTCCTTACATACCCTTCCTGCTCCCCCACACAGTGGCTTTGCACAGAGAGCCAGTTCTGCCTACCAGGATGCAGCCAGTCCTCACACAGGTCTGAAAACATCCCTTGACCAAGCTCAAAGCCTGTTTCCTGCAGGCGTCCCTGATAATCCCATATGGCATACAGTGCTGGTCTTCGCATGTACGTAGGACACATTGTTTCATATGGCATAAAGTGCTGGTCTTCGCATGTACATAGGACACATTGTTTCATATGGCATACAGTGCTGGTCTTTGCATGTACGTAGGACACATTGTTTCATATGGCATACAGTGCTGGTCTTCCGCACTAGGACACATTGTTTCATATGGCATACAGTGCTGGTCTTCGCATGTACGTAGGACACATTGTTTCATATGGCATACAGTGCTGGTCTTCCGCACTAGGACGCATTGTTTCATATGGCATACAGTGTTGGTCTTCCGCATTAGGACACATTGTTTCATATGGCATACAGTGCTGGTCTTCGCATGTACGTAGGACACATTGTTTCATATGGCATACAGTGCTGGTCTTCGCATGTACGTAGGACACATTGTTTCATATGGCATACAGTGCTGGTCTTCTGCACTAAGACACATTGTTTCATATGGCATACAGTGCTGGTCTTCCCCACATAGGACACATTGTTTCATATGGCATACAGTGCTGGTCTTCTGCACTAGGACACATTGTTTCATATGGCATACAGTACTGGATTTCCTCAGCCCATGGGATCCTGCTGTTATTTTCCAGCAGACTTGCCCCAGTCCTGAGGTAAACCTTGGGAGACCCACCTCCTACTTTGAGTCAGCCCACTCTCCTCAAGTTTCTGTTAGTTTCCAAGGCTGGCTGAGAGGCAGGCCTCGTGCTGAGCCATATTGACCAGCCGTCTGTGGTAACCAATGCTGAGTAATGGTTCAAATGGTAACCAGCATTAGCAAATAGTTCCTGTGATAATTGCAGCCTAATTTGTGTGTGCACATGAATTAGCATGCATCTGTATGCCATTAGCACTCTGAATTATCTCCCGAGCAGTGCTCGCCTCAGGCCCTGTGGACAAAGCCAACAGTAAGGCATATCTCGAGCTCCATTTCTTCTAAGAACAAAGGACAGAAAGTGAGGGTTTTAGGAGAGGAAGGCATTTGCTTCCAGCTCACTCTGCGGTGGCTGTCCGGAGCATGAAGGCAGAGAACAATGGAAGAATCTAGAATTCACCGCAGTTAGAAGCTGCCTGGAAAAGTGCTCAGCTGGGACCTCAGAGAAGCTCTTGGGGAAGAAACGAGATCAAGCGGGAGCCCTTGGTTCAGTGCCCTAGTTGGACTACAGAGGCGCGGGCTCCATTCTCAGAGTGTCCAAGGAGTTCTTCAGTGAAGTCCTCACATGCAGTGGTAGCACATCTCCTGACTTGAGTTTTCACATTGTAGATTTCCTGAGAGCAGAAATCCTTTGGGTTAGGATCGGTGCAAGCGCCCACTTGTGTTCAGACATGGTACACTCTAGGCAGTGGCCATACCCAGGAGACTTTCACAGGAAGTGCAATGATCCTGTCTAGCCCATCTCAGCCCAAACTACCATGCATGAAGAACTTAAACCACTAGGCTTCTGTAAGAAGTGTCTAGAAATTGCATTTCAATCTTCATTCCAGTTTTCTGAAATCTTTCAATTTGGCAGCCCGGTCTTTCAGGGATGTATAGATGTGTATACACAAAACCTCTGCCCAGCACAGTGTTGGTGTGGTGTTAGGGACTGAATGTGCCCTAACAGTCTTGCAGAATGAATGCCAGAGCCCCCTCTGGCACCTCCTGGGCATGAGCAAAAGCCAGTAAGGCCTGGGAAGCTAAGGACAGCCATGCATCCTGGACTCTGAGGCCATATATCTGCAGTACACAACAGGGTTTACATGTGGCACAAAGCGCTGTCCAGTCTTCATTCTCCTAGGGCCTGACATTACATCCATGAATCCTAGGTTGACTCTAAATGTGAAGCCACTAGCTCCCCGTGATAGAGCCAGAGGAGAAGTAGGCATCTGACTGGAAGTTCAAGGGCTCTGAGAAGAGAAGATGGGAGGCCTGATTGTGTAGGCTGTAAGCTCTCAGAGGGAGAGGGTTCAGAACATTTGGGCTTAGAGAGGAAACAGAGTTGAAGAGTGGAAGCAGCATCATGAGATATGCCCAGGCCAGGGGGCTAACAGGGTCTACAGGTGGTAGCCATCTTGGAGAAAGTCTCAGAGCTGTTGTTTTAAGAAAACACTTCAAAGACACACACACACACACACACACACACACACACACACACACACACGTTACAGAAAGTTCAGGCAAAGGAGTTAGAATCAGACAACATCCCAGCGGCTCATCACCACTGATGAACCCCACAAGCAATGTCAGATTTGCAAACAGCCAATCTCTAACCAACAGAATTTGTGCAAGAAATAGTAGTTCTCAATGAACTACCTGGGAAGAGAGCAGGAAGCTTTGTGGATGCTGCTGAGCTCAGCCTTTAAAGCCAGCTCTGCAAAGGACAGGTTCTACAGCCATCTGCTGGCTCAAAGTGCGTGAAGACTCTGTGAGCAGAGTGCTGCTGCAAACAACAGGCTCCACGTCCTGCCATGGGGTCTGCAAACCTGAATGAGCTTTGTAAGCAGTATCATCCTCTGCAACACCCCCACAACTTTACAAGTGCCAGCAAGCTTTATGGATAGTGATGAGTTCTGCATTGCAATGCCCAGTTCTGCAAACAACGGGCTCTACAAACAGCGTTAGGTTCTAAAACCAGCGATGAGCCCTTCAAGAAACCGCTGGCTCTGCAAACAGCAATAGGCTCTACAAATGTCAACCAGCAGGGATGAGATCTGAAGGTAATCACAGAAGTACTACACATTGTAGGAAGGCTTCCTATGTCGTGGTCCCCAAAAATAGCAGGCTGAAGAACCTGGTCCATACCAGGAGATAAAACACTGATCACCCAGCATTTTTTTTTCTCATAGGGTCATGGGTGCTCTGTTCAGAGACATTTTAAAGAAAGGGTCTGTTGCAAAGATGGGAGTTTCCAGTGTGTACTTGGAAAGCTCAGGTGGTGCCAAGGATGGATATGGAAATGTCTGTAGAGAAGAAGCTGAGGCTCATGGGACGAAGTGCTGTCTAGAGACAGGGTAGCTCCAGTAAAGCAGCCACCCTCATCCATGACCCTAGTGGCCACTGTGAAAGGCTCCTTGCCCAAAATATCCTACAGTCTATCCTATCTTTGGTACCTGATCCCACCGTCAGAGCTTACACTGTTGGAATTCAAACATGACCCTTATTAAAGTGAAATCACCACCCACCCGCCCACTTTCCCCACACCCTCAGCCTGACACCTCGGTGTGAATCAGCTCGTCATACCCTCTCCCTGGTGACAGACATCGAAGCTCAGCGTTGGAAGGTGTGTGGGTGCCAGATTGCGCCTGGATCCTCACAGCATCGGATGTTATGCCAACGCAGGCTGGGGAGGAGTGGGTAGGAATGGAGTGGGTAGGCAGGGGATGTAAAGACAGGCTTCAAAGTGCAGGGTCATGGTTCACAGTCCTGTCAGGAGAAAGCCTCCTGAAAGAACAGGGATCTGAGAAGGAATGGGGCCGCAGGCACCTAGCAGAAGCAAGTGAGGGGAGGAGGGGTTGGGGATGGTCTCCGGCTGCGGGATGTGAGGTCTGCTCCCAGGCCGGGCTCCCAGACCTTGTCAATAGCAGGAAGCCTTGCTCGGTTAATTAATGAGTTATTCAGGCTGACCCTTGATCTCTGAAGCAAATCAAAAGCTTTGTGTGGCTCCTATTAACTCCTTGGATTTGTTTAGCAGCTGCCTGGGAAGTGAATTGGTAGAAGCTCCCTCCCCCATCCACTGTCCAAGCTCTGCACACTCTCAAAGGTCTCCACGCTCTGCACACCCTCAAAGGTCTAAGGAGACACTCAGCCCTAAGTGTTAGGACCCCAGGGAGAGCTGACCATGTGTACAGAGGAGGCTTTCAGAAAGGAGTGAGATCTTTTCAAAAGACCCCCGAGAGAGGGGCTGGAGAGATGGCCTAGCGGTTAAGAGCGCCGACCGCTCTTACAGAGGACCCGGGTTCGATCCCCAGCACCCACATGGCGGCCAAGAACCGTCTGAAACTCCAATTCCAGAACTCCAGTTCTAGGGGAATCCGAGACCCTCTTCTGACCTCCGTGGCATTGCACGACACGGGTGCACAAACTTGCATGCAGACAGTACATTCATGCACATAAATAAATTAAAAAAATTTTTTTTTAAAAACGACCCCGAGAGGGGGCTAGGGAGATAGCAGTAGTAGTACGCCATCCATGCGAGATTGAAGACCTAGGTTTAATCCCCAACATTCAAATAAAGTGCTGGGCATGGTGGCACACATTTGTATTCTCAACTCTGGGAAGGCAGAAATAGGAGGATCGCTGGGCTTGCTGCCAGACAGCCCAGCCAAGGAGGTGTACGTCAAGCTTGCTAAGAGACCCTGTTTAAACAAAGGTAGATAGCTTCTGAGGAACAGTGCCCAAGGCTGACCTCTGACTTCCACACACATGCACATGCATGTAGATGCACCTGCACACACAAAGACACACACACACACACACACACACACACACACACACACACGTACACGCACGCACAAAGAAGCCACTCATAGAAACCCTATGCATTCCATGATGGTGCTGGAGGTGACAGAGGCCACACAGAACTCCTCACCCAAAAAGGAGAACCAAATATATACAGGAATCCCCGGCTCTCCAGGAGCGAGCCCAGCTTCTGCGAGTGGTTTTCCACTGCATCTAGGGGACGAGAGAAGTTCTCAAAGGCTTCCTTGAGACAGACACTGCCTGGGAGGGAGAGGCCAATGGAGCAAGGCCCAGGAAGGGGAGGGCAATAAGTCAGGTTCACATCACCCCCTCTGAAGATGGGTCATAGTCATGTTCACACAGGAGGAAAGGAGGGATACATGGATGAAGCCCAGATTGCTGCACGTGCAGCTCAGGGGCTGGAGTGATCCTCACGGCACTCGCTCAGCTCATGCCCTTGCCTGAAGATGGCTGCTAGCCTCTCACCTCAGAGAATGGTCTATGGGTTATCAGGAACAAGTCTCAGAGTGTCTACATGTCTACAAGAGAACACATTCCTGGCTCTGCTGTTCATAACTATGAATCATTTGATCAAAGAAGCCTGTTTCCCTAGCTATGTGTGGGGGTAAGAAGATTCTGCCTACCTTTGAGTTGCACAAATCTCAGCAGAAGACAGCAGCAGACAAGTTCAAGAAAACAGCCGTATAGAGAAGGCTTTCTTTCCTTACAGAGCTGGGTGGACCAGGGCCCTCCAGGTCCCCTTAGGGATCACGGTATTGTCTGAACATAGAAATGTAGGCCTAGATGGGCAGGTAAGGCCATCTGGTACCTCAGGGTCTGCACATGGAGAGGCCGACCTCCAGGTACATCCAGGAAGGGCTAGCCTTGAACCCCTAGGGTCTGCATATGGAGAGGCTGACTCCAGGTCCATCCAGGAAGGGCTAACCTTGGACCAGTAGCAATAGCAATACTCAGTGCACTAAGTCCTGACGAAGCACCTTGAAAAAGATGAGTTTGGGGGAAAGGGATGGCGAGGATGCCTGTCTACTTGGAGAACAAAGAGAATGTGGGTCTCCTCCATAGGGGAAGGGATGGAGGCATCTGGACAGTGGAAGAGGAAGTGCTGACATAGAAGCAGGAACAAGGTTCCTGGTCCCCTCTACCACCGTGTTATGATGCTCCAGAAACACCAGGAGAGAACATGTCATGAGGCCAACAACAAGAAGTTGCCTATCCTTTCATGATGGATGTGATGCAAGAAGGAACAGGAAGGGCAAGCCCAGCCCTCCCGGGGCATCCTGTCTGGGGCAACATGGATCTGAAAGGAGGGAGTTGGCCCTAGGGTGGAAGACCCCCTGGAGCAGGGAGGTTTCTGCGGTCCATCCCCAAGCCTGCCGCAGCTCTGGGAACGGCAGAACTTGTTCTCCAAGGCATCATCACTACTGCTCAGACCCAGCCATACCCTGGCTCCGACCTGAAATCCTGGGTCTCAGGAACGTGCTGCAGGGCCCGCCACACACCCAGGGCTACATTCATGTCAGATTTGCTTGTACAGCCCAAACTGCACCGTGCTGGGGCCAGAGCAGAGCTGGGGCTGGGAAGGGTGTCAGGCCTGTCCATGCAGGTTCCCCAAACAGCCTCACTAGGGAGGGGCTTCGCTGGCTCTGGGAGCTCCCAAGAGCTTTGCTCTGGGCCTGCCACAGCCCAGGTCTCAGGGCCACCTCCTTTCTGCTCCCAACTGTGCTTTTCCTGGTGCGATACAGTGGGCACGCACTGAAGACTGAGGAAAGAGAAAGAAAGGCAGCATAGAAAAGGAAAGGAAAACGGGAATCTCAGTTCACAAACAAACTCTGAGCAAATTCAAAACCTGGCCTGACGAGAAAGAAAAGGAGAATGAGTTTTTGCTGGATGTGGAGTTTCCACACCAGGCGTGGTTCATCCCTGGGAAGGTGCAAGCTGGTAGCCTAAGACTTACCTCCCATCCCACCTTCCAATGTGTTAGATCCATTTAGTGCTGTTATGAAAGCAGCTGTTGGTTGAAAGAGATAAAAGGCACTCATGTTCAAAAGCTCGGGGATTCTGAGTGGAGATGGAGAGAAATGCATAGCAAAGCGCTGGGTTTTTCCCCCCAAATTCAGTGCAAAGCCCTGGCCGTTCTGTTTAGAGCGCAAGCACCATTAAGCCGGGAGAGGATGAGGCCAGGCCAGCGCTGACTCCGTAATGAGGGCTGCCCGCCAGCCACTGGCCACATAAAGGAAGGGCTGTTATTTAGTTGGTGGCCTGTGTTCTCATTAGGGACCTTAGGCCATCCAGAGCCACTCTTTCGACAAAGTAGAAACAGTGTATTAAGTTCACTTATTCATTCCCAAGGTTCATCATGTGATTTTAAAAATTATCTTTAGTGTGTTAACGGCCCCCAGTGGAGATAGTTAATTAAACAAAGCTTGATGTCCAGAGTAAAGCATCCTTCATAGGCCGATACTATTTCTCATTCCTGATGCCCATCTCCACGTAGACGGAGGTCACGGCTCAACCATCAGTGACATCCGTGGCTCACCAATTGCTTTTGTATTGCTGGGATGTGACAGAGTGGTGGTGGGGGAGGGGTAAATCATGGCTCTGTTGCCAAGAAGCTGACTGCAGATCAGGTCAAAAGATCCACAGGTTGAACCCTTCAAGGGACACAGCATAGGAATTAGGTGCTGGAGGTCAGGAAGGTCAGGAAGGGGTCAGTTGAGCTTCCTTCCACCAAGACTGGGTCACCAAAGGAGCCTGGCTGCTGGTTTCAGATCATTTGAGAGAGGTGAGTTCCATCAAGCTCCTGGTTCTGTTATAGGGCAGAACCCAACCATAGCTTCTGTGGAACCTGAGGATGATGAGTTGAGATGCATCCATGTGGTCTTAGAGAGCTTCTATGTATGCGAGGCTGGGGTACAGGCCCATGGACTCCTGGGGTACAGGCCCATGGACTCCTGGGGCTGTGCATATGCAGGCTGGAGCACTCCTCAGGTGTGCTTCCTTGGGTACCATCTACCTGATTTTTTAAGACAGGGTCTCTCATTGGCCTGGAACTCACAAGTAGGCTAGGCTGGACTGGCCAGTGAGCCCCAGGGGTCCTCTTGTCTCTGTGTTCCCAGGGCTGGAATTAAAGTGCACACCACCATGCCCCACTTTTTTTATGTGGGTTCTGGGGAATGGAACTCGGCCCCTTGTGCTTGCAAGGCAAAAGCTCAGTCCACGTAGCTGTCTCCATCGCTCCCCGGGCACCTTGCTTTCCGATGTTCCAGTGAACAGTGTTTGCAGAAGCATTTGCACTTGTTTCTTGCCTGAATTGCAGCTTCCGCCTCTGTGTGATGGGTGTGCTGGAGGTTAAGTTTTGGCTAGAGAGGAAGATTTATGGAGAGAAATGTATGGTAAGAAGGAAAGAGGGAGGCCCTACCTGATTCACTGAAGAGCTGGCTTCCAAGGGCAAGCTGACCGAGGCCAGGTGCCTGAGCATCCCGGTCTGGGGGAACTCATGATTCCTGCTGGAGAAATAAAGAGGGTTTTTCTGTCCTTTTGAGACAGGGTCTGCCCCAGCTGGCTTGGAACTCACTATGTAGACCAGGCTTACCTTGAACTCACAGAGATCTGCCTGCCTCTGCCTCCCAAGTGCTAGGATTAAAGGCATGTGCCATGCTCAGCTTTTTTAGTGAAGAGTCTTTGTTTATCTTTAGGAGACAATATGGGGCACTTGCCATCCTGGGCATTTTCTCCTAATGGTTACTTCTCAGGCCACTGTCCACCCAGTGAGCGCAGTCTGCATCTGACACCCTCCCTCCCTGGTTTCCTGTCCCCAGCCCCACTATGCCATTCCATGCATGTTACTGACTTTTCTCATCACTGTAACAAACACCTTAAAGGCAGAAGGATTTATTTTCAGTGCACTTCCAGAGAGTTCTGTCCACAGCCCCTGGCTACCTTCATTCTGGGCCATGGTGAGGCAGAACCTCACACAATCAAAAGGAAGAGGAAGCTGCCCACCCAAGGGAGGCAGGAAGCAGACAAGGACTGGGTGTAACCTTCAAAGCAGCCCCCTAAGACCTACTCCTTCCAGGTGGGTCTCGCATCCTAGACATTTACACTCTCCCAAATAGCACCCCAGATAGTGGCTAAGCACTCCACTCCAGCCCCTGCCCCCGAGGCTGCTCCCCTAAAGCCTCCTCTGCATTCATAGCTCAGCTTCAAGTGCCAGCTCCTTCATTAAACCCTTTCTTTGAAATCTTGTAGCCCTACAGGCAAATCCAGCTTTTTGATATTGCAACATTGGGACCAATCTACAAAGTTCACACCCAAGAACTGAACCATGCAATTGTATTGCAAAAAAGAAACTGAAAAAAAATTAAAACCTCAATGTTCTAAGTAAGTTTACAGTTTTGTGTTGGGCCAATTCATAGCTCTCTCTGCAGCCCCAAGTGGCCCATAGGCCACAGGCTTGACCCAATTACATCTAAGCAGAGCTCTCTAGGCCAAGGGAGGTTTGTAGCAAGGACAGGCTCTGTGGCCCATGACAAAATGGTTCATAAAGACACCGTCTCCAACCAGAAATCACTCCTTAGAAGTTTCGTAAGAACAGGATCTGGGGCAGCTTCGGAAATGCCTGGGAGAATCGACACTGGACGGATGGTCAGGGAGTCTGGTCGACAGGCGGCCTGCCTTCTCTGGACGCCTCATGCGGGGCCTTCAATGGCAGTTCCCCACTACAAAGACTACATACAGGAAACCTTCCCCAGGAACAATGGCTCTGCTTCTAAATGACCTGGGGCCCTACTCTGGGCAGGAGGTATAGAGATTGGAAAGCCCAGGGCCTGGAGAGGCAGACATGGACCTCTGGGTCCTCCCAGGGCCCCATGAGCATAGCCAATTGCTGAGAAGCTGGGTTTGGCAAAGGCTGGCCATCTGTGTGGAGATGACAGTGGTGGCCTAAGGGTGCGTGGTGTGTTAGCGTTCTGTCCACAGCACCTAGTGTGTGCCTGGCACTTAATAAGTAGTGACTGTTTCTCCCCCGCCCCTGCTTCTGGGTGTGGCTGAGGTAGGATAGGTTCCATGGCCACCGCCAGCTGGGAGCAAGGTGGTCGGAGCTGCATCTTTGTGGAGATCTTGCCCTTCCTCCCGTAGTCCCTGCCTCCTGGCCTACACAGCAGCAGCACATTCAGGCCCTGATGTGGGAGCAGGCATGGCCTTGCCCAGATGCTGGGCAGGAGAGGGCTGCGAGGCTGCAGAGGGCAGACGCTGGCCATGCTCACCCAGACTCTTCTCTAGGCTTACTTGTGGGGAAGGATCTTTCAAGGGCCCATCAGAGTGGGACGTGAGAAACCCACAGTATTTCAGACCCCACTGGATTATGGGGTCCGGCTGCCCAGAAGGAGGAGTGGCCGATTCAAGGGAATGGGGTGAGCAGCAGAGCTCCAGGCTGTGCGACTTGTCACACGCGTGTCACATGGCTCCTCGGGGTGTGCTGACTGGGCGCTAAGTACAGCTGCCCTCCCTAAGACCCCTGTCAGGAACCACTGAGCTGTGAACACAACTCCACCATGGCTCAGCTCGGCTGCCCTGGGAGTCCTGACAGTGGGTGTACGAGCAGGGATGAGGGCCAGTTCGCACGCACACTCACGAGCGCACAGACATGCCACACATGCACAAAAGCAGGCATGCACATATGTATGCACACTTATATGTGCACAGCTCACAAACATATGCAGTGTACACATAGACACGCCACACACACGTGCTCATACAGAGCACATTCTTGTATAGATGTATGCAAACACACTGCACACAGTCACACACATGCTCACACAAGGCACATGAAAGCACACATACACATTGCAAACAAGTCACAACAGACACCTCACGAACACAGTGACATACAGCACACAGTCATCTCATGCATACAGCCGCTCACAGCACATAGACACATATCATACAATCATGCATACTGCATGCAGTCACACAGTGAGCGCAGTCGTATTGCACATAGAAACACACGGCACATAGGCACACACTACACTACACTCAGCAGACGCACAAGCATGCGTTCTGCACATAGGCACACACTACACTGCACACAAATGACACATATGTAGTCACACACACTCTGCACATAGACTGCGCACTGCACACAGAAACTTTGAATATGGTCTCATGCACACTGCGCAGACTCACGCTAACTATAGCCGCACACATGGCCCACAGGCACAATTCATGCAGTCTCACCACACTGAACACATACTGCACACAGGTACACCGCATCGTCTCACACACTCTGCACACACTGTACACAGGCATAGCATGCACTCCATGTACACACACAAATGTGCACGTACTCTATGCAGACACACACACACACACACACACACACACACACACACACACGGTCCACAGGACTTCTAATCTCCCTTACCGAGCTTACATTCTGGGACCATCTCACGCCTGCTAGGACCCTCTGTTACCAGAAGGCAGAACATGTTCAGTGTCTCTCCCATCTGGGATACCCCATGGGGAGCACTGCCCTCCCTACCCTCAGGACTGTGGTTACTCCAGTCCTGCCCACAGCTCTATGCAGCACCTAACCCCTGAAATTCTCCAGAACCCTTCCCTCTCCCTGGGCCCCCCTCCCTTGTGGCACTCACAAAAGAATCTCACAACCCAGGCTCATCCTCCACCCCCTGCAGTCTTGTGACTGTGGCAGATCCACAAGTAAGGCACTGGACCCCAGAGGAGCCTCAGGGACCCCCAGCCCTTTCCCGTGCCCTCAAGCCCATGTCAGGGCCCGTGCTGGGGTTGCTTTGTCCCTAGGCCTTGTGTGTTCTTACACTGGACCCTGAAGGGTCCCAGAGAGTAGCTCAGAGAAGGAGGCCCTCCAGGCATAGTGGCCTCCATCCCCCAGTGCATAGTGGGGGTTGGGAAAGGCATCTGGGGAGCCCTGCAGCTGTGAGGCAGTGAGGTGAGGTGATGCCTGTGGGTCGCCTCCCTGGCTAGAGACGCGGTGCTGCCTGGGGCCCCAGCAGGGGGATCTGGAGGGCAACATTCCAGCCACGGAGATCATCAGGGATCGCCATGGCAACAGGGGTGCAATTAAGGCCCATTTCAGCTGGGAGCAGCTGTGCGCACTTTATCTGCCTTGAATAAGGAGCGGGAGAAAAAAACCTAGGGCAGGGGGGAGGCAAGGCTGAGCGAAACTGCAGTCCTTCCCAGGCCTCTTCCTGTTGAGGAGTGAGAAGAGTGGGGTAGGAAGAAAGGGAGATGGGAACAGGGGGAGAGAGACTGGGGGGTGGGGGGAGGCAGAAGCCCGGGCAGAAGGAGAGCGCCATGGAGAGGCATTTCCACAGACTCAAACATGCGGCCCGGCAGCCCCATATGGGCAAGCCTCTTCCCTACCTGGGCATTTATTCCCAGCCCTGACAAGTCCTTTACCCCTCCTTCCCAACACACGTACACACGTGCACACAAACGCGCACACATGCGTGCACTCTTATGCAATGTATGCGTACACATGCACTCATACACACACATGCACACAGATATGTACAAATGCCCACTCATCCAGGCTCTGCCGCCTGCCCCCCTAAACCCTGTACTTGTAAGGTATCACACCTTAGACTCTGCCAGGAAGCACTTCGCCCCCATTCTGTGCCCTGGACCTGCCCACCCACACTGTGTGGAGCTGGGCTTCTCCTCCTTGGGACCCCCTGCTCTCACTGATCACCCCTCCAGTTGCCCAGCACTAGGGAATGCAGATGTCTTGAATTTGACAGAAGGAATAGTGGACTGATAGTGGTAGGCTCAAACTGTTAGAGATGCACCCTTCAGTTCCAAATCCCAACCCTTCCTGGCTGGGCTACAGATACTCTTGAATATATATATATATATAGATATATCTATATATATATATATATATATATATACATCACTTAGCAAAGGCCCCTCCACCTCTGCTGTCCAGTGACCAGCCTGGGCCTTTGCACTCGCTGCTGGCTGCCTGGAGAGCTCCTCGCTGGAGTCTCGTTCTGTCCCTTCCCTCCTTTCCTTTTGGTTTCTTCTCAAATGTCCTTATCGGAGAGGCCTTCTACCATCATTAGATAGGAAAGAACTGTCCCCAGCCCCAGGTCAGGCTCCTTCTCTGGCCATTACTGTACCATCACTCTAGCCACCTGATCACTGACATCCTAATTTCTATGCCTAACGGTGGTCTTCCTAGTCCTTTTCCCTGGCACCACACAGTCCTTTCCCACATGTCCTGTCTCCATCTCCCCTGATCCCACTGTCCTGGTCATATTTGTCTACTTGCTGTGACAGAGCTCCTACACCCCATGGCTTGGAGTCCCATTTGTCCCCAAAGATTCTCTTCTCTGCCACCTTCCTTGACCTCTCATCTGGAAGGCTTTATTTCCAGGGCAAACGAGAGTTACATCTGAGGCGTGGGAGTTGTGGGTGCATTGTGAAGCTGTCTCAACTCTGGCAAGTGATGACTAGGCACTTTCTCATCCTGGTATTTCTTGGCTATCACACAGAAGAAGGTGCAGCTTGGTCATTTGGGGCTCCCAGGGGGACAGACCCTTTGGGGGCTGGCAAGGTATGTCCATCAGTAAGCTCTTTCGTGGATATAGCTTATTGGCTCAAGAAGTGGACAGGGCAGCACCTGCTGGACTGCACTGTGGGAAGGTGACTTGATGCCTCCTGAAGAACCAGCTCCAGGGGCCAAGAGAGCTCTCACCCAGTAGGGCCGGGCAGCCAGGCCACGCCTGCCTTGGGAGGGAAGTGGAGAATGTGGAGACAGGTCACTCGGAGGCTGCCAGACCACATAGGCGGCGGGGTGGCCGAATCTATTCCTGGAAGTGCCCTTGAAGGCAGTCAGAGCAGCTCCTGGCAGTTCCCGCCAGCCTCCCAGATGCCCAAGCCCTGTTGGGCACCCAGAACCTGAGAGAGGGGCAGTGGAGGAGGCTGTAACTTCCAATCCTTATCCCAGCAACAGATGCTTCTGTGGCTGGACATCTCCTTGCCGAGGACGCTGAGGACATGCTGGAAGAAGGAAAAGGCGACATGTATCATGTGAGGGTCAGCCATCAGCACTGGCTACAGTTGGAAAGGCTTGGATGGAGAGAAGGTGACTGGAGGCAAAAACTGGAGGGCCAGCCACTCGTGGGCTTAGGAAAGAATCTCCCGTCCTCCGTCAGTACGCAGGACTCTGGTCCTTCCTCCCCAGACGGGCAGAGCAAACAGTCCTTAGCCCTCCTCCCCATACCTCGGGCTCCAATTGTTACCCATGCACAGGCACTAAGGCCTCTGGTTACAGGACACTCAGTCTCTGGGTTTTAAGGCAGGAAGTGGATGAATCAGAGTTGCCTGCAGTGACCTGACAGTGCTCTGTGTTGGCATCTGACTTCCTCGTGGTTCTGGGTGATTCTGATGTGACAATCACCAAATACCACCAAATACTAATACCTCTGCTGAGACATCTGGCCTCTTTTGCTCAGGAGCCCCACTATCACCCCAAAACAGCACCAGAGCAGGACTAGGGTACCCAGGTATGGATGGGGACTTGCCCATAGTGTCACCACTGGGATGTTTTGTCAGTACACATGGCACAACTGAACAGTAGTACAAAGAGGAACTGAAAAGCAGGTGTGCATCACTCAAAAAGACACTGCACCAGACTGGGGAGATGGTTCAGTGGTAAGAGTATTCACTCTGTAGGTGTAGGACCTGAGTTTGCAGCCTCAGCACCCATTTAAAAAACCAGGTATGACTACACATGCCTAAAAGCCCAGTGTGTAGACGGAGCCTGAGAAAATCCCTGGCCAGCCAGCCTGGCCAAACCAAAGAGCTTCTGGCTCAGTGAAGACCCTGTCTCAAGACAAGGAAGAAAGCAGTAAAGGAAGACCCCCAAGTGTCCTACTCGGACCTTCACATGCATCTACATGGAGAACACCCCTCCCCCTCCCCCACACGCAACACAGCAATAACATAAACTCGGAAATTGCTGAACCTAAATGTCAGGGCAAGTTCAGATCAAAAAAGAAGGCCAAGGCCCAGAGGAATAGATGGGGCATATGTGTCATCAGCACCGAGCTATGAAGGGGGTTCTGAGCCTTCTGGCCCCCAGAGGTCAGGGCTTCTCCCATCCTCCATCCAGCTGCTGCACAGGCCCCAGTAGGGACAAGAAGCCTGAAAGGAGCGCTGGCCCCACACAAGGCTGTGGTTCTCCTGCCAACCCTGAAAGCTAGTCACGTGGCCTCTGGGCAGTGTCTGTGGGTGGGATGCAAACAGTCAGTGTGTATGGTCCTCCCCACCAGCCTGAGATGCACTCTGCCTCAGGAATGCCAAGTTTTGCACATGGAAAACGTCCCATAATGCTGCACTGAACTCGGGACTTTCTCAGGAGTGGCTCCCAGCCTAGCAGGGGCCTCACATGCCTCAGACTCTGTAATCGGGCTCAGTGTGGGAAAGGGGAAGGGAGTGAGGGTCAAAGAGAGGTAGGGAAGAACGAAGGACAGAAGCCAAAGGAGAATGGATGGTCATCTTAATAAGAAGAGATGTAGGTGGTGTTCGCCGAGTACTTGCTGTGTTCAGGAACCATGCTAAGACAATGCTTTGGAGACAGAGACCCCTTCACAGGTGGCAAACCTCTCACAGAGATCAACAGCCTTAGACAAGGTGTATACCAGTCTGATGTGGCACCACAGGACTTCAGTGTGGACCTGTTGATAGCAACCCGACCCTTTTTTGACCTATTTTGCCCAAGTGTCCTGGCACTGGGCACATGCAGTGTTGCTGAGGGCAGTAAGAGTTCTGTTCCCAGTTCCAACTGACACCATATCCACACTTCCCAGTAGAGGGGTGGCATTAGTCACCCAGGCCCCCTGGCCTCTCAAGGCTGAAGCTGTGCTGGGGAGGGGTGTCAGAGCCACCAAGCCCACCCGATCTGCAGCTCCAGTCTATAGAGTCCAAAATTTCCAAATCCATTCACTTCTTAGCCTGTAATCTTAGCACTTAGGAGGCTGAAGCAGGAAGATCACCAGTTGAAGGCTGGCCTAGGCTATATAGGGAAATCATTTCTCATTAAAACAAGCAATAAATGGAATTCTGACTGTGATGTTTGCACAGTCCCAGCCTACCTGGACAGAGCCTCACCCCAACCTCCTCAGATCTACCGCAGCAACTGCTCTCCACATGTGGAACTTTCTCTAAGATGGCAACAGCAAGCTGGAGGACAGTGGCACCAGCACCACGGGTGGGAGGCTGGGTCCTCGTCTCTCCCAGCCGCCCGTCCTTTCTCTTTCTGTAGAGATATTAATACCTACCTTGAAGTGATGCCAGGAGGATGAAAGTCTTGTCTGTGTGGTGCCTGCACATAGCAGCCGCTCAGAGGGTAGATAACGAGGAGGAGGGGGGAGGGGAAGGGGGAGGAGGGGGAGGGAAGGAGGGGGAGGAGGAGGAGAATAAGGGGCAGGAGGAGGAGGAGGGGGAGGAGGAGGAGAATAGGGGGCAGGAGGAGGCTGGTGGTTGGTGCTACAGGAACAGAAAAACCAAGAGAAACTAAAGGCAAAAGGTGTCCCTCTGTCACTGTCCCTGTCAGCTCCTTAGGGGAAGCTCTGTGAGAGACAAATTAATCCTATGGCTCATCCCTCCCTACCCACCCCATGTGGTATGTGTCTGTGTGTCTGGGTGTCTGTGTCCACTCACCCCCATGATGTGTAGAGGCCAGGGATCAACCCTGAATATCTAATATCTTTCGTCTATCACCTTCCATGTTATTTGAGACTGGGTCTCTCACTGAGCCTGTAAGCTCTGCTCCATCTAGGCTGGCCGGCCTTTGAACCTCCGCAATATACCTTTCTCTGTTCCCTAGCACTTGATTTACAGACACAAAGGCCCCAAACTGCCCTCTCTGCACAACCTTCTAAAGTCCTTATTCAAACCCTGTTTGGAGCTTTTGTGGAGGAACAGAGCAAGTGCGGGACCCAGAACCCAGCCTGTTCCCCGTGGTGGGAGACCAACCCCCACTTCTCATCAGATCTGTTCCTACTCCCTGCTCTGCACCTAGGTCTCAGTGAGTGTGATGGGGAGGGAGACACAGAGCCCTTGTCTACCACCCTGCCTTTCTCACCTGCCTGTGACATTAGGCCACTAAGACTGGTTAAAAGGCAGATTCCCAGAGGCCTGCTGTGTTTTTAACATGAGCATCAAAATTACAATCACACATTCCCACCTTCTTCCTCCTTCTAGGCCAGCATGTCCAGCGCCTGCACCCTAAGGCTGACTGCAAATCCTCCACAGGCTGCAAACCCCAGTCCTCCATGCACACTGCACGCTCCAACAGCACCCTCTCTTGGATGCTGCCTTTCTTTCCTGAAGAGTCAAACATGCTGCTTTGGGGGATTTACCCAGTGTCTCTGAGGACCTCACTCAGGGAAGACAGAAGGGAGACAGCGGGGGAATAGAATCTTCTAAGGATAGCCTGTCCTGAGCCTGGGGCCACACACGGTGTGACGGGGGGCCAGAGATTCAGAACAAGCTGTTGTTACTGCCAACCTGGCATGCTGTTCTTTCCCTCTCCCCTGGCCTCCATGATGTGTGTGTGTGTGTGTGTGTGTGTGTGTGTGTGTGTCTGTGTCTGTGTGTGTGTGTCTGTGTGTGTGTGTGTGGAGAGAGAGAGAGACACACACGAGACACACACACAGAAAGAAGAACGAAGCAAGGACAGACATACATACAGAGGTTCTCCAGAAGGGCCGCTTTGTTTATTATAGCTGTAACCTTGGCTTTGGGGCAGAGCCAGACAGTGGGAATCGTTGGAGCCCAGAGCAAAGAATGCAATATCTTAAATGACCTGACTGAGAGTGGAATCCATAGGACACACAGAAGACACCCTCCGTCTGCTCCAGCAGGTGCCTTTAGAAGAATCTATTAAAAGCCTGCAGAACATCCCGCCAACTGTTTACAGTATCCCCAGACCTGTCCCAGCTTGTGTGCCCTAGGAGAGGACCTACCTGAGGAAAACTGTCGTTTCCCACTTGGGGAGCACACATGGATGCATGGGCACTGAGCGGGGCCAGAGAGATGGCTCCAGACTGTCACTTGTAATGGGTTTTGGGAGATGACACTAGAGTAGGTTCTGGCCTAGCATTTATTTGCTTTTGGTTTTTGATGTGTGTGTGTGTGTGTGTGTGTGTGTGTGTGTGTGTGTGTGTTGGGAAGGTGCATGCATATGAGTACATATTCAAGTATGTGAACATGCATATAAAAGCCAGAGGTCAACCTTGGTGTTGTTTTTTTGTTTTGGTCTTTTTGAGACAGGTCTCCCTGCCAACCTGGATGCCCTGGAATTCTCGCTCTGTAGACCAGGCTGGCTTTGAACTCACAGAGATCGGCTTGCCTCTGCCTCCCAAGTGCTAGGATTAAAGGCATGTGCCACCATGCCCAGCTAACCTTGGTGTTTTTATGTAGATACCATCCACCTTGTTTATTGAGACAGGGTCTTTTATCACCCTAGAGCCCACCTGGAGAAAGCTAGGGCTGGCTGTCCAGGAAGCCCTGCTATCTTTGTGTCTCTACCTCCCAAGAACCAGGATGACAAACACAGGTCACCACGCCTGGATTTTCACATGGGGTCTTGGGATCAAACTCAGGTACTCACACTTGCATAGCATGAACTTCACCAGTTGAGCTATGTCACGCCCTTGGGGAGGGCGGCAGGAGCAGGGTCTTGTCTTGGCTCATCTCTGATGCACAATATGTTACCCAGGTTGACCTTGAAAGTGCCTTGCCTCAGCCTCCAAGCAATAGGATTATGGGCATTTTGTAAATTTATTTAGGGCTCAATATTCAGAATATGCACAGTATTTGTTGTATTGGCATCTTGCTAGGTACTATATGATAGTTAATGAATATTGCAGGTGGAGGTTAGGTGAATTGAGCTTAAAAGGATTGGATTTGTGAGTACATAAGAGAGCCAGGATACCAGGTTGGTGACATCCCATAACATGTGACAGAGACCAAGCTGAAAAGTGAGGGCTTCTCCCTTTGGGCAAGGAGCCTATGTGTAGGAAGCTTTTCTTTTTATGCCAAACAGGGACCACACGGCCCTGCTAAGGGGAATAGGGACATACCGCCCACTTTGCGGACACTGTGGGGAGCTGGCCTCTCACGCAGAGACCAGCTAGCTACTTCCCATAACCCAACCCAACCTAAGTGGTAATTCCAACTTAAGCTCTTAGCCTTGACCCACAAGACCCGTGTTCCACTCTTGGCTGTGACTTCCCACCTGCCCAGAACCGGGACAGGAATTTCAGGCCAATGGCTGATCGCCTCCCTTCAGCCTACCCACTCACAACACCAGCTACCCATATTGATGGCCCTCAAAGGGAACCTTTTTCCAACCCACTGGCCACCTGAATGAAATGCAGGCCTACCTTAGCCTGTATGCACGCAATAATTAATAAAAAATAACGGCCAGGAATTCTGTGATGATGTTAGTATGAATTCAAATTTAGTCCTTGCCACAGCTTGCTTTTATAAACCAAATGACATCAGTTCCCAGGGCCAATCATAAGCCCCCCAACTCCGCACCACTGCCCACCGGTGCCCCACCCAGCATCGTGCACCTAGGCCATGCTGCTTGCTCCTCCTTGGGGTGGGGCCAGACCCTCAGCCACATGGTGCTAGTTGGAAATCCAGCCCGCAATTCAAGCTGGATTTCCCACACCTATGCCCTCTTTAAGGGCCTTGGGTCACTCTCCAGCCACTCAGGAATCAGCATCCCGTGCTCCATGTCCACTCTTCAGTGCCATGTCCTGGCCTTGCCTTGAGCCAGCTATGCCTCTTGATGGCACTTCCCTTACAGCAGAAGGTCATAGGGATCCTTTCCAGCCAGGAGTTTCTGTGCAGAGGGAATGTGCTAGAATAGGCATGGGGAAGGTCCAGGGCAGCACAGCCCTGTAGTTAGGAGCCCTTTCCTAGAGCCTGCCTCTTGCATCTGCTTTTAAATAAACAAAAGTACAGTATGGAGCCTTTCCTTCCTCTACTGTTAAAAGCAAGACACCCAGGGGAGCCATGGAGGGTGAGAGGCAGAGACCTGCCACTGGCCAGGAGTTCACCCCAGGAAGTCCTACGATCTAGGTGGCGAATGCATGCCCCATCCCTTCCTGCAGCTGTGCCCAGTGGCAGCATGCATGCCATAGAAAGATCTATGTTTACTAGAAGCTCACATCTGGGGAGGCAGAAACTGCACCCCAGCAAAAAAGTATAGCTCTTCCTGTTTAGCCCCCAAAGTCCCAGAAGTCCCAGAAGTCCTAGGGATCTGATAGAAATATTTTTTAACTTAATAAATAATTTTGGAATTCCATATATGTATACAATGTGTTGTAAACATCAGTCCCCCACATGCCTTCTCCTGCCTCCCATTCCTGAAGACTCCTTTGTTCTTCCCAGCTTCTCCCATTCCATGTGTCTTTATGTGTGTATATATGTATCTGTGTGTATGTGTATATGTGTATATGTATGAGTGTACTGTGTGTATATGTGCATATGTATGTATTGTGTGTATGTATGAATGCATGTGCATGTATCTGTGTTTTCTTTTTCTTTTTTTTAGAAAAAAGATAAATTTTATTTTATTTTTTGCACTTTATTATTTTTTATTATAGATATATATTTTTGCACAAGATTATGTTACTAATCAAATCTAGACCTGTGTCCCCCACCCGACCCCCCCCACCAGAGCTCATGCATTCTGCCAAACATGCTTTTCATCTCTTTCTCAGTCTTTCTCAAAATTCTCCATGTAGAAGTTGACTGTTTTGAGCAGAAGTTCACCATTTCAGTCAGTTCTTTGATGCAGTCCTTTCTGTTGTTGTTGTTGTTGTTGTTGTTGCTGTTGTTGTTTCCAATATGCATCACTCCCAACTGCTTGGACAAAATCTCAAGGGGCCATGCACAAGAAATACTTACAACTTGGTAATTGGCACTAGTATCCACAGATGAGGGATACCATTCATCGTTTTTGTTTTGTTTTGTTTTTGTTTTTTTTCTGGGACTTTGTTACTTCACTCAGCATGATGGCATCTGGCTCCATCCATTTACCTGCAAAGCTCATGATGTCATCTTTCTTTACTGCTGCATAGAACGCCATTGTGTAGATGTACCACATTTTCTCTATCCACTCGTCAGTTGAGGGGCATCTGGGTTGGTTCCAGCTCCTTGCTATGCTTCAGGTGGTCTCAGGAGATCTCCCGTATCTGTGTTTTCTATGCATGTATATCTGTGTAGTTGGGGGGGGTATGGGGGGGGTCTGGTTTCGAACAGCTGCTACACATTCCTGATCGCATCAGCCAGTTCATGTCCAGAAGACAGTTTCATAGCTCTCCTTCCTTTCTTTTAGCTCTTGTGATCTTTCTGGCCCTTTTCCATGATGTTCCCTGGGCCTTGGAGTGGGGATAGAAATGTCCGGTTTAGGGCGATGCACTCAGCAGTCACCCCTCTCAGCACTGACCACTCATAAGTCCGCATTAATAGTCTCGCACTGCAAAAAGAAGCTTGAAAGCAGGGAGAGAGAAGCACGGGCACGGACAAGACTGGGAAGGGAAGAAGCATGGGCATGGACAAGACTGGGAAGGGAAGAAGGACGGGCACGGACAAGACTGGGAAGGGAAGAAGCACGGGCACGGACAAGACTGGGAAGGGAAGAAGCACGGGCACGGACAAGACTGGGAAGGGAAGAAGCACGGGCACGGACAAGACTGGGAAGGGAAGAAGCACGGGCACGGACAAGACTGGGAAGGGAAGAAGCACGGGCACGGACAAGACTGGGAAGGGAAGAAGCACGGGCACGGACAAGACTGGGAAGGGAAGAAGCACGGGCACGGACAAGACTGGGAAGGGAAGAAGCACGGGCACGGACAAGACTGGGAAGGGAAGAAGCACGGGCACGGACAAGACTGGGAAGGGAAGAAGCACGGGCACGGACAAGACTGGGAAGGGAAGAAGCACGGGCACGGACAAGACTGGGAAGGGAAGAAGCACGGGCACGGACAAGACTGGGAAGGGAAGAAGCACGGGCATGGACAAGACTGGGAAGGGAAGAAGCACGGGCATGGACAAGACTGGGAAGGGAAGAAGCACGGGCACGGACAAGACTGGGAAGGGAAGAAGCACGGGCACGGACAAGACTGGGAAGGGAAGAAGCACGGGCACGGACAAGACTGGGAAGGGAAGAAGCACGGGCACGGACAAGACTGGGAAGGGAAGAAGCACGGGCATGGACAAGACTGGGAAGGGAAGAAGCACGGGCATGGACAAGACTGGGAAGGGAAGAAGGACGGGCACGGACAAGACTGGGAAGGGAAGAAGCACAGGCATGGACAAGACTGGGAAGGGAAGAAGCACGGGCACGGACAAGACTGGGAAGGGAAGAAGCACGGGCATGGACAAGACTGGGAAGGGAAGAAGCACGGGCACGGACAAGACTGGGAAGGGAAGAAGCACGGGCACGGACAAGACTGGGAAGGGAAGAAGCACGGGCACGGACAAGACTGGGAAGGGAAGAAGCACGGGCACGGACAAGACTGGGAAGGGAAGAAGCACAGGCATGGACAAGACTGGGAAGGGAAGAAGCACGGGCACGGACAAGACTGGGAAGGGAAGAAGCACGGGCATGGACAAGACTGGGAAGGGAAGAAGCACGGGCATGGACAAGACTGGGAAGGGAAGAAGGACGGGCACGGACAAGACTGGGAAGGGAAGAAGCACGGGCATGGACAAGACTGGGAAGGGAAGAAGGATGGGCATGGACAAGACTGGGAAGGGAAGAAGGACGGGCATGGACAAGACTGGGAAGGGAAGAAGCACGGGCACGGACAAGACTGGGAAGGGAAGAAGCACGGGCACGGACAAGACTGGGAAGGGAAGAAGCACGAGCATGGACAAGACTGGGAAGGGAAGAAGCACGGGCATGGACAAGACTGGGAAGGGAAGAAGGACGGGCACGGACAAGACTGGGAAGGGAAGAAGCACGGGCACGGACAAGACTGGGAAGGGAAGAAGGATGGGCATGGACAAGACTGGGAAGGGAAGAAGGACGGGCATGGACAAGACTGGGAAGGGAAGAAGGACGGGCATGGACAAGACTGGGAAGGGAAGAAGCACGGGCACGGACAAGACTGGGAAGGGAAGAAGCACGGGCACGGACAAGACTGGGAAGGGAAGAAGCACGGGCACGGACAAGACTGGGAAGGGAAGAAGCACGGGCATGGACAAGACTGGGAAGGGAAGAAGCACAGGCATGAACTACAGGCATGGGAAAGACTGGGAAGGGAAGTGTGAACTCAGACTGCAGCTAGGGATGGGGGCAGGCTCTGTGTCAGAACAGTGAGAGAAACAGGAAGGAGATTAAGTAGCCCTGCACAGGCCTCCTTGGAGAATTTGTAGTTCCGAACTGCCTACCAGACAGAAGACTGGGAGGCACTGTGCACTGCAGCAACTGCAGTCCAGGGCTAGCCAGCCACACTTAGTTTTGCAGGCGATTTTTTGTTTGCTTTTGAAAAAGGGTCTCATGGGTCCCAGGCTTAAATTAACGATGTGGCTGAGGATGACCTTAAACTTTGGATCCTCCTGCATCCTGGGATTACGGGCTTATGCCACCATGCCTAGTGAGACTGAAGTCATGGCTTTGTACATGCTGGACAATCACTTTACCAACCGGGCCACATACTCAGCACCTCACCAGCTGCTTCTTAAGGTCCAGATGAGTAGTGAAGCGAAGCTTGTGTTCTGGAAACTGAAAGGAGCCTTTCAAAGACATGGCTGGCTTGCTCAGGGCTCACTGCACTACCGGGTGAGGTGCTTTGGGCAGGAGCATGCTCTCTGATTAGTATCAACCCAGCCATCTTCCTTGCCTTTCTGGGTGTTGACACCAGCCATGCCTTCCTTTCCTAGAGGGTCTCTTGGCCCACCCAGTAATTAATTTGCAAATGGACCATTTTCTGCTTCAAAAGGAAGATGGCAGGGTTCCGTCTCCCCAAGATCTACAGCTTTTAAGTATTCTCACATGACTCTCCAGAATCGATCCGAGATCTAAGAGCTTGGTGCGTGTTGAACACGGATTTTCAACTTCCATCTTTCTTTATGGGAAGAGCCAGGCAGCTGCAGGTGGTGCAGGATGAAGCAGGTAGGTGCAGGATGATGCAGGTGGGTGCAGGATGAAGCAGGTGGGTGCAGGATGAAGCAGGTGGGTGCAGGATGAAGCAGGTGGGTGCAGGATGAAGCAGGTGGGTACAGGATGATGCAGGGGGGCACACAACATGTTAATCTTTCCCTTTTTGTCCTGTCCACTGAGCCATGACTGGTTTTGCCCTGTCCTTCCTCCCTACACTCTCCCAATGCCTCGCTATGAGTTCACATGTCTGATTGGCCTTGGGCTGTCCAACTCCATGCCAGTCACCAGCAAGGAACCAGCAAAATGGATGCTCTAGATGGAGGCAGACCCACAGTGAGAGCAGGATCTTTGCAGCTCAGTTTAGAGATGCAGAAGTATTCACAGGAGGGAGAAAACCCTGAGTTAGTCACCTTGTCATCAAGAGCCTCTGACCACCCCAGAGAAAAAAGCTGAACGAGGCCTTCAAGAACATCAGGGTCTCCACTACTGGGGATATGATATGATGCACTCCTGGGGCTGTAGTGAATAGATGTCCTCTGCTATTTCATGTGCACCTCACCCAAAAAAGGATGACCTTGTGAGATGAGAGACCGCAAGGGAGAGAGCCAGGCTCAGGATAATGGTTCCTGGCCACCGCATCATCCCTAGGTATATGGGCTGCCCTGGCCAAACCACCAGGGCTCTCTACTCCCTCCTTCCTAATTACCCCATTACTGTAAATAATATCTTCCCATCCAAACAATTAGCCTCCTCTTTTTGAAGCTCCCTGTTTGTTCTCTCTGGTTCTGAGACCTCAACACGAAAACACAAGCACATCCGCATCTGCCTGCTGTCTCCCCGCAACCAGCTCAGCCATTAATGCACTTACAGCCCCCACAGGCCTGCTCCCAGCCTGCTGGCCTCCTCCCAGTTTGTTTGTTTTTTCCTGCATTGCTGGGGTCTAGGAGGCACTGAGGAACCAGCTCCTAGCATCTGGAATGCCAGGAAGACCCTGGCTGGATCCCTGCATACTGCTTCCTCCAGGATCTGCCCCACCTTCCACTGGGGATCCTCAGACACTGGTTGATCTAAAGAAAAGGCAGTCTGAAGACATCCCTAGGACAGAAAAGGTTAGATATCCGTAGACACAAATACAGAGATACCCACCTTCTACCTCCTAGGATTTGCAGTTCTTGCATTGTTTTACAAATCATCCCTGGGTTCATCTGATCCTTTAACTGCAAGGGGGGTGGGGGTCTTGTCACCATTTGTGGCAAGGTACCACAAGGCCAGAGATAGGGAGGAAGACAGGTGGCCAGTGGTTTAGGCTATGGGATGGGGAAAAGATACACAGGCATTAGATGGGTTGGTGACCAGCCAGGTTTTCTTCTCTCCCCTCCAGGCCACTCATAGCAGTAATCACCTGCCCCATAGGATGCAGTTAGTTGTATTTTAAATTGAGCCAGTGCCATTCACTAATTATTCCCTGCGGGTCTCACCTCCTCAGTGGAAAGGGAAACAGCTTTTCCTCTGTGCCTTCCATCACTCCGTGACTATATTTTTGGAGCTAAAACTCAGGACATCTGGTCTGACAAGGAGGAAATGCTCCTCCAGCAGTAGGAGAAGTGAAATCAGAGCTGCCCCGGGATGCTGAGGTGAGCCGAGAGCTGCCCTGCTGGGCCCAGCATGCACTGGGCAGACAGCCATGGCCTGAAAGGCCTGCTGGGCTGAACAGGGAGGCAAGGACATGCCCGCCCTTTCTCCTCGGTTCTCTAGGATGTCCTCAGAGCTCCAGGGGGACAGCACAGCCGGGCATCCCCTCCTCCCCACATGGTTGTTAGTTCCAGCACGTTCCCCCTCACCAAGGCCCCCCAGCCAAGGCTGCCTGCAAAACTCCACGGGGATCATGTACAGGACACCTTGGGTCTGATGTAACATTTAATGGCCAAGTCTCCCCAGGTCCCCGCATTAATACAAAACTATTTTACTGGTTCTAACCAGACAGAATCTCACTACTAATGGCTCTAGGGCCCAGCCCAGGCAAGGAGGTGATGAAGGAGGCAGCACCCTCCACACCTTGTTGTAACCTTGAGTGGCAGAGGAAATCCTTTCTGCAGCCCAAAGTCTGTGCAGGACCTCTGAGGGCAGGGTCCTGTCTGGATATTCAGAGCTGGAGGGAGAGAAGAATACCCAGTAAACATCCAATACAGGGTGACAGAAGGACAGTACAAATGGCTGTGCCACTATAGGCAGAGGTCCTGGAGACAAATGTTTTCCCAAAGGTACGCAAAGACAGTCACACACCCCTGCACTCCTTGGGCCTGGGCCACAAAGGACATAGTACCATCCAGCCGTATAAACCAAACCCAGCCTCCCACAGCAGCCTGGGGGAAATCATTTGTACTTCACTTGGGGGCTCCAGAGACAAGGGGTCAGGAAGTTCATTGGGGATAGTGAAGGATGAAAGTTCCCCTGGAGTCTAAAGTGTCCCTGGACCCCAAGGTTCTTAGCAAAGCCTGAGAAAAGACACTCCTTGGGAGAAGAAGGCAGAAAAAAAATAAGAAAATAAGATCAATTGGGTACTGAAGGGGGCTATGAACTAGACCTTCACGCAAGTCTTATGGGTTGCCAGTTATTACACGCACACATCACATACATCAGAGAGAGAGAGAGAGAGAGAGAGAGAGAGAGAGAGAGAGAAAGAGAAAGAGAGAAGAGAGATCCCCCAAGTTGTCACATCTTGCTCCAGCTTTCAATATATAGAAACCCCATGTCCGCAGTTACCAAGGGGCAGGAGGAGCAACCCACCAGCCACTGCATCTGGGTTCCACACCACCCCTCTTCCAAACAGGGTGGAACGGAGCTGCCATAACTCCAGTCTCCCTGCAGCCAGCGCCAAGGTCCACCTCTGGTCAGCTCCAGCCAGCAGCACAACCTTGTGCCTCGGTTTTCTCGTCTGTAAAATGAGGAGGCGGCCTGGGGAGTCCCCGAGGCCACCGCAGCTCCAGAATCCAGGCCGTGGGGCTGCACAGCTCTCAGGTGGAGGCAATTTCCCAGATCACTGAGCCCCACCTGGCCACCATTGTCAGAGGGGCTCCCCTGGGTATTAGCCGTCTGGAAACATCGCCATCCATCTTTATGAATATCTGGTTAAAACACTCACCTAATCCTAACCTAATCCTTTCAATTTGGGTAGAGAATTGAAGGAAAAAAAGCAAGCAGCCGGAAGCCTGAATGCTAACAGATGGGTAAAAAGTGTGTATAAATTACACCCGCCGCTGTCAATTCAAGCTCTCCAGATAAAGTGATATGAAAGGTGTTTCATTTATGGGGAAATTAATTGCCAGCTGTATGACTGGATGGTGTGAAGAAGCCACAGCCACACGATGTGTCCCATATTTTTTTTCTGGCTGTATTCAGCCTGAGACGCACCAGGGCGAACATGGCCATGAACCAACTGTGCTCAGGTGCAGGTGCGGACAAGGAAAGTGTGTGCACGGTGGAAGAGGAAGCGGGGTGCTGGACCCCCCAACACCACCCAACCTCTGGGCCTCAGTTTCCCTTATCCATTTGAGCAGCTGTTTAAAAATCATTCATTCTATGAAGAAATGCCTTCCCCGTGTCAGCAGCCCAGCCCCTTTGCCGTTGCCAACCTCCCCCCCCCCCTCCCCTGCCCCCGCCCACCTTGAGCACTTAGCTTGTGTCAGGGGTAACATTGATACTTGGAACCCCAGGTGCATCATTAATTCTGGGAGCAACCTACTTTGTTCCCAGAGTCAGTCACTGGACCTCCTAGGCTCATCTTCCCTGTAAATAAGACTGCCATAGCCAAATTCCACAGACTGGCTTCAGCCACAGACTTATTTCTCATAGTTACAGGAGCCAGAAGTCCAAGATCAAGGTGCTGGCAGATTCTGTGTCTGGCAAGGGTTCTATTCCTGGCTTAGAGACAGCCACCTTCTGGCTATGTCCTTGTGAAAAGAGCAAGCTCTGGCCTCCCCTCTTCTAAGGACAATCAGCCCACTGTGAGGGCCCCACCCCCATGACTTCATTAAATCCTAATTACCTCCCAAAGGTCTCCCATCTAACTGCCATCACATTGGACTTGGGGCTTCACCATGTCAACTGGAGGGTACGAACATGTAGTCCATGCTCGATTCCTGTACTGGAGCTGTGGTCTGCACAGTAAGACTCACTTTATCTCTGCCACCAGTTCTGTAGATCAGGAGGCTTTGTGGACCGTCTTGTGAGGAAACAGAGGCCGCAGAAACAAGTCCTACGCCCTCCCCAAATGTGTCCCCCAAAGACTATTTTCAAAGACTGATAGCTGAGAGCCCTCCTAGCTAAGACCACCTGTGTCCTCCAAAAGTGAGAAGCTGGCAAGGTGGCCGCTCTGCACCTCCTCACCCCTGGCAGCACGGACGGGGACGGTCACTCCCGCCTCCAGCTTTCGCCACCTCTCCTTCACTCCTTGGGTGGGAGGTGTGGCAAGGTGAGGCAGGAAGTGAGGACTGTGTGGAGGGTCTTTGGGAGGCCGCGTGCTTGCAGCTTCCTGTGCATCCCCAGGGACCTAGAGCCCAGCTTCCCTCACTGCATGCAGCTACCCCACCAGCAGCTCACCATGTAGTCTAGAGAGGGGGACAAATGGGAGGATTCCCATCCTTTGCTCCCCCACCCCAGCACCGCCAGGACTGTTCAGACAATGAGCTAATATCCTATTCATAGTTAAATAATAAATTAATCTGCATTGTACTGAAGAGGCTTGAGAGAGACTTAATTATCTGGTGTACCTTAGGGTAGAAATGGGGGTTGGGAATTGCTGGGACTAGACAGCCAGGATCATCTGGCTGCAGGCCCCAGGCCCCAGGCCCCTGAGCAGAGGTGGGGACAGCCCCTGCTACATGACCCCAGAGCTGCGTCCTCCAGAGGGGTGGGGGCTTCCTTTTCTGACCGTTCCTCCAGGTAGTGTCAAAATCAAATGGAACTGAAAGAGGTGCCAGGGAGGCCAGCTGGAGGCCCGCTCCCTGACAAGCGTCCTGGCTGCGTGAGCTAGCCGCTGAGTGGGCTCGTCCCTCCCTCAGTTTCCACATCAGCCATGTCCAAGGTCAGCGGTTAGGTGTTTTAGCTTAGCACGCAGGTAGAAGCCTTTGGAGCAGGCAGACAGTACTCGGTGGTCTGAATGGGGCACATCTGAGGTCACTCTGACCAGCTCTGGTTACACCTTAAAGCACCATAAAGGACCACGGCAGTAAGCAGCTCTGGAGAGTTCTGCCTACCCCCACCTACCTCACCCCACTGCCTCAGCTCAGCAGCCAGCGCCAGGCTGTGCTTGATGCTTTTCCCTGGCCAGCTCCCGCTGCTCTCTGGGAGCAGGCTCCTCACACCCCAGTCAGCATGCCTGAGCGGACTATTTTCAGCCCAGCAGCTACGGCAACAAAGATATGAAGTCACTCCTGCCCCAGCCAGAGGGAGGCAGGCAGGGATGTGGGGGGAGGGCTGCACCTTGGGGCAGGGGTGTGAGGGGAAGGCTGAACCCTGGGGCTGGGGTGTGGGGGGAGGGCTGCACCCTGGAGCGGGGTGTGGGGGGAGGGCTGCACCTCTGCCCTGGCTCCGATGTGCTTCGTGCCCTCTGGATTTTCTCTTCCTGCTCTGCAGGCCTGTCCAGGTTTTCAGTGTGGCTTTGTGCCTAGGGGCTGGGGTCTGCCATGGAGTAGGAAGCTGAAGGCCAGGCATCTACTGAGGCTGAGCCCCTCCCCATGCCTGTTAGAACTTGCTAGACCATGATGAGTTAGTACAGGCTCAAGGCACCCAGTGATGAATCATCTCAAAACCCAGGGAAGTGGGTGTTGCCGAGATCCTGAGCTAAAGAGCACTTGATCATCTGTTAAGTTCAAAACCTGTCAGTTGTCTCACTCTGCAAAGAAAACTGGGGATCAGAGACTTCCCTAAGCAACGGGGAGAAACTTGGTGGTCCAGGAAAAAAAGATACTGGAAAACAGGTGGAAGAATCCAGAAAGGCCAGCTTCCTCCCAGACCCCCTAGAACCACAGTCATCAGGGTGACATCACACACACACATGCACACACACACACACACACACACACACACACACACGTACACGCACGCACACACCAACAACAACACCAGAAAGGCTAGCAATGAAACCACCCATCACACTTTCCCTCAACAAAATCCCAATCTCAGTGGATGTGGTGATGCACACCTGTAGTCCCAGCACTCAGGAGGGAAAGGCACACATATATCTGTGAGATCCAGATCAACCTGGTCTACATAGCGAGTTCCAGGACAGCAGGGGCTTCAGGAGACCCTGTCACACACACACACACACACACACACACACACACACACACACACACACACACGAGTCTCAGCTGAGCTGCCAAGGGAGATTGTCGCCAGCAAGCCAGGACGTGGAATCGTCAGATCAGGGCTGTGGGGAGAGGAGCATGGTTCCTACCCCCGAGGGGCAGTAGGAGAAGTAGAGGCAGGGCAGTACAGCCCAGGCACACACGGACATGGTTCCTACCCCCGAGGGGCACCCGCAGAAGTAGAGGCAGGGCAGTACAGCCCAGGCACACACGGACATGGTTCCTACCCCCGAGGGGCACCCGCAGAAGTAGAGGCAGGGCAGTACAGCCCAGGCACACACGGACATGGTTCCTACCCCCGAGGGGCACCCGCAGAAGTAGAGGCAGGGCAGTACAGCCCAGGCACACACGGACATGGTTCCTACCCCCGAGGGGCACCCCCAGAAGTAGAGGCAGGGCAGTACAGCCCAGGCACACACGGACATGGTTCCTACCCCCGAGGGGCACCCGCAGAAGTAGAGGCAGGGCAGTACAGCCCAGGCACACACGGACATGGTTCCTACCCCCGAGGGGCACCCCCAGAAGTAGAGACAGGACAGTACAGCCCAGGCACACACGGACATGGTTCCTACCCCCGAGGGGCACCCGCAGAAGTAGAGGCAGGGCAGTACAGCCCAGGCACACACGGACATGGTTCCTACCCCCGAGGGGCACCCCCAGAAGTAGAGACAGGACAGTACAGCCCAGGCACACACGGACATGGTTCCTACCCCCGAGGGGCACCCGCAGAAGTAGAGGCAGGGCAGTACAGCCCAGGCACACACGGACATGGTTCCTACCCCCGAGGGGCACCCCCAGAAGTAGAGACAGGACAGTACAGCCCAGGCACACACAGAGATGGTTCCTACCCCCGAGGGGCACCCGCAGAAGTAGAGGCAGGGCAGTACAGCCCAGGCACACACGGACATGGTTCCTACCCCCGAGGGGCACCCCCAGAAGTAGAGGCAGGGCAGTACAGCCCAGGCACACACGGACATGGTTCCTACCCCCGAGGGGCACCCCCAGAAGTAGAGGCAGGGCAGTACAGCCCAGGCACACACAGACATGGTTCCTATCCCCGAGGGGCACCCGCAGAAGTAGAGGCAGGGCAGTACAGCCCAGGCACACACAGACATGGTTCCTACCCCCAAGGGGCACCCCCAGAAGTAGAGGCAGGGCAGTACAGCCCAGGCACACACAGACACTCCAATACTTGAAGTACCCCTTCCTGTGGCCCCCAGGGTATGAGAGGAGGGAATCAGAAGATCTGGATCTCCCCCACAATGGAGACATCAGTGCTCGTTTTCCATGCTCTGGGAACTACTGAAGAGAGAAGCAGGGTGCAAGTATTTGAGGTGGCCTTGGTGCTGCATGCCAGCCAAGCATTTAGAATAGGGGAGGGAAGTGTCCTCTCCCACCCTGAACTGGAGGGCTGTAGGGGTTCGCCGATGGCAGCCAGGCCTTGTGCCTTCAACAGACCACCTGCTGCTAGGCCACCACTAATGTGGACAATTCTCTGAGTCTTCCCAAAAGACCTTGACTCAGGGCTGTGCTCCTTGTTCTACCCACTGAGAATGGGAATAGTCGAGCCCCCAAGCCCACTACACATCTTGTTAGAGTCCACAGCAGAGGAGGGTAGGGCTCAGAGTACCACAGCAAAGCTCCAGGAAGAAGACTGGGACTGGCGTGCCTTGCCTCATGGGATTAGTGGGCTCCCAGACACTTGGTGGGTTCTGCTGGGTGGTCCTTATAGTCGAGTCCCAGTTAATAGACTGCAGATGCCAGAAACCAGCCTTGAGGCTCTCTGTGAGCCTTGTTGTTTGTAGCCCTCATTGGGCAGCTAATTATATATGTCCTGGACTCCTCACTCCTCTTTTTATTCAGAACTATTAGTTAACTCTTACATTATTAATTTATTTTTATGGTTTATGTTCCAAGTTTATGTGCATCTTCTCTTCTCCCCAGTAAAACTATAAGCTGTTCATTGCAGTCCTGTGAGTCTTGGTCTTGCTCTGGGCACCTGGAATGTTATGCGCACCCTAGGTGCAGCGGGGAGTCAACTAAGATCCCTCTCCTTTAAGACTTCCAAGCTCAGAGCTTGAATGGTGTAAAGTGTTTGCTGTGTGGGCATGAGGACCTGAGTTTGAATCCCCGGCGCCTACATAGAAAGCCAGGTGTGGTGGTCCAGCCCTGGGAATATGGAGACAGCAGAGTCAGAGGGCCTGGTAGGCAGGCCGTCTAGCCAAAACGGCCAGGTCCATGTTGAGACACTGTGCCAAAAACTTAGGGCAGACAGTGATAAAGGATGATACCCGAAGTGGACCTTTGGCCTCCACAGACACAAGCACAGACACTTGCATACACCACATGTTAATAAAAGTAAACAAGGCACCCAAACTGCCTCTTTCAGGGAATTCAAGTCCTGGACAGTCTGTGTGACTGGTTTCCACAAAGCGAATCACCTTACAAGGCCATACGCCATCCTCTGTTCTACATCTGGCTGCTGCGTTCATTCTCCAGTGTTGGAAATGTGCCTTAGAATGAAGTTTAGAGCAGGAATCTTCTCCCCACACCTCACAAAACACAATCACCCCATCTTTCCCTCACACACCTACCACAGAGCTCCCCACAGACCAGACCTCTCATTCTGTGGTGGCCAGTGCTTATAAGATGCCCCGGGACGTCTGCTCTTCTGTTAATAGTGTGGCGTGCCTGTTGTGTGTTGTGTGTCGAGCTGCATGAGCTGGATGACGTAAAGCACCGACAGCAGGGGCTGGTGCCTTGTCCTCAGGAAGCGTTCGGTGCACTGGGGGCGGCACGCAGATGTCCACCCGAAGAATTAAGAGATGCCATGAGCTTCCCGACTGCGTTGTCATGAGGGGGTAACACACTATGCGGTGCCTGGGTCTGGTTCCCAGGTCACCTTGCTGCCTGGGCAGGCTGAAGTGCTTCCCTGCCTGGGCACGCGCTCAGCTTCTTCGTCCACGCTGGGCTCCAGTGCTCATCGTTTCCCTCTCACCTTCCCAGGGCTCCATTACTTTTTGGACAATGAGAAAGGAGACCAGCTGGGGAGGAGTGAACAGGGAGAGGTGAGGGGCTGCCATCTCCTGGGGGCACGTCCCCTGGTTGTCCACCCAGATCATTCAACCCATTCATGTCTTGCGTCACGTTAGTAATGTGCACGTGTGTCAGTAAGATTCTTGCACTGTGCATACCTCAGGCTGAGACAGGAGGTAGGCATTAGAAAGAAACTTGGCAGTCCTCACAA
Source organism: Rhizomys pruinosus (assembly GCA_009823505.1). Taxonomy (NCBI): domain Eukaryota; kingdom Metazoa; phylum Chordata; class Mammalia; order Rodentia; family Spalacidae; genus Rhizomys; species Rhizomys pruinosus. The sequence goes on along the minus strand of VZQC01007402.1, from coordinate 1,860,417 downwards.
GCTCCTTTCTCACCAGGAGCTGAGTAAAAGAACATAAACACAGGGCTCAAAGGAGCTGAGAGAGCGTTGTTAAGAAAGCCACTCCAGCTGGACCCAGGACGGCTTCTTGTAGCAAGATGCCAGCCAAGACCAGGCAGCGTCTCTGGGGCAGCAGAGCCCATCTCTCGGAGGGGCTGTCACTTCGTGCACTCTGGTGGCTGTCCTGGGGAGGACATCTAAGGGTTACCTAAGTCCCTGACCACTGGACCTCCAGCTCCTTGTGTTCTCAGAGCTGAGATGGACACATGGAGAGGGTCTTTATAGGGACGCTTTCACCAAGCTGTGGAGTAGCAGTGTGCTGCACTCCCCTGCGTGTCTGTAGAGTGTGCTAAGCATTCTTGCTTACTTACCACGTTACAACTTTCTCCACTCCTGCTCTGCACGCAGCCTTCCTTGTCCTCCGTGTTATTTATAAAGCTGAAGGACGGCGCACTCCTGTGATTTCTCTCACTGTTCTCTTCTCTCTTTGGTCTTTTCAAATAAGTCAGAAGAATGAATGACCCCTTTCCCACCCTCTCCCAGCTAGAATATGCTTAGGGATCGTCTTTCCTCAGGCAGGTGGCCCTCGCAGCAGTCCCCTGTGTGCTACACAGAAAGGGTCTGGGACACCTACAACACAGCCCCTGGTTCTGGCTGTTTCTCAGCAACCAGAAAGCTGGGAACCCAGCAGGCATAAACCCAAGGAGAAGATCAGATGCAATGAAGGGTCAGAGATAACACAGGCATCCTTCATGCCCCTCATTCTCTGAAATCAGTGGAAAATCAAATGTTCCAGGTGGGAGACCTTTGATGCTGTCACAGCTTTTCCACAAACTGAAGCCTAGGACTCGGGGCCTAACTATGTGAGCATTCTCATAGAGCATCGATTTCCCTATCTGTACATTGGGTGCCACAGAACCGGCCAAGACAGCTTTGAAGACAGCTGAGGCCTTAACATTAGAAAGCCAGGAGAGGCAACAGTTCAGTCTTACTGTGGTAACTGTAGTTACCTAGCAAGAGAGAGAGAACATGCAGCTACCACAGAGAGCAAAGCCACAGAAGTAGAGGAGCCAGAAGGAGGCGCTCTCCTCTCAGGCTTCTGTGGTTTGTGGTGCTTTGGATGGAACCTCTCACACGTGCTAGGCAAGCACTCCACCACCCTCAGCAACATCTCAGCACTCATGGGCAGTTTTAATTAGGCACCTACTGTATGTCTGGGAGTGAGCTTGATAGTAAGCAGAGGGTCAGCAAGCCATCCGAGAAAGGGAGTTAAGCTGCCCATTGGCTCCTGGGTCAACTGCGACACCGTGCCAGAATGCATCTAGCATCCTTTCCTCTCCTCACTGATCTCAACACCATGCCTGATTTAGTGGCCTTGGGCAGCCAGACCTAAGGTACAAATTCTCTAGAGCCAGGATTGAGAGAAGCTGGCAACAGGACAGAGAGGGGCAGCCTCACCCAGAGATACCTGCGGCAATAAAAAGCTCTGACCCCACCTTCAGGCCAAATGACATTTGTTAACGTGAGCTCTGAGAGCCTCCCACGGTAGGAAGCAGCAACAGACGCGTCCTCTGGAGCTGGGCCGCACCAAAGGGTGTGCACTTCCACTCGGCCTGGAGGTGGTGACCTGTGTGACCACTTCCTTATCTGGGAGTTGAGGGGAGACAGAGTGAGGGGCCAGAGGCTGTGATGGCCACAGGAAACCAGCTTTCCTTCAAGCCCGTCTGCAGATGCGACACACACCAACTGCTTCCACGGCCTTTTATCTGAGTACTGGGCCCCAAACCAGCGTCATTTGCTATCTAACCAGACTCTCCACGAGAGGGCTATTGTGCGGGCTTTGGGTTCTGTCTAAAGCTCCACCAGGCTGCAGCTTGTCCCACTCCACCCGTCCTTGCTGCTCTGCCACGTCAAGGTCTGTGTCGGGCGGGGTGGGGACCCGCTGCAGTGCTGGTACTCTATTTGCATGGATATGAGGCACAGGCCCCAAGTCTCAGGTCTCTGCATGTTTTTACAGCCCCATGTATACATAATTTATTTTTGTTGCTATTTAATCAGTCTCCATGATGAGATGAAAAGTTTCCAGGGGGCTCCAGGTTATTATGCAACTTCCAGTTCTACCTTTATCCTTGAGTGCATGAGATGGCAGACCATGCTCAGTTGCAAAGGTGGAGGGCAGGGGCCGGACGTGGGGATCCTGTGGAGACAACCCACAAAGAGAACTCAGATGGAGGCTGGGGACTGAGGCCTGTAGAGCCTGTACCTCCTGAAGAGGTGGCCAGTTAGGAAGTGGGCAGTGATGACTGCCTGGAATCTGGGGAGGAACAGGAAGGAAGGAGAGGGGCTGTCCGTGTGGGTGGGGGAGGAAGCAGAGGTGCAGGTTGAAACCAGAGGCAAGGCCCTGACTGAGTCAGGGAGGGGGAAGACCCAAGTGTGCCAACTTTAGTAGAAGTAGAGGTCAGTCTGAAGAAGATACGAGTTTGTGCTGGATTCTGGAGGTAAGCTTCAGAGGAGGCCCCGAGCCCACAGCCAACGCAAGTCCTAGGCTCACCATATCCATCTCCAAGTACTTCTGTAACATAATGGATTATAAAAAAATAACCAAACAAAGAGGCAATAGTGTGAGCTGAAGTCCTTGTCTCTGAGGCCCTGCAAGGCGAGCATGACACTGCCACTTGGCAGATTCAAGCACTGACCCAAAAATGTATACAGACACACAAAACTGCACCAAGACACAAGCGCACCCAGGCACATATGCACACTCACAGGCATGCACACACACAAGCATGCACACACAGACATGCACACTCACAGGCATGCACACACACGGGAATGCACACACAGGCATTGCACACTCACAGCCATGCACACACAGGCATGCACACACACAGGCATGCATGCACACAGGCATGCACACTCACAGAGGCATGTACACACACACACACATAGCCATGCACACACTCACAGCCATGCACACACACACAGGTGTGCACACACACAGGCATGCACACACATACCTATACACAGACACAGGCTCTTAGTGTATCACAGAGATACAGAAGTGTACAGAGACACACATCACACACCAAAGTAAGTTTGCACACTCATAGACACATGCACGTGCCTTCCATGTGTCAGGCTTCCCCTCTGATGGCTACACCCTCAGGAGGAGGAGTCCATATAATTACCAGAAAACTGGGTCAGGTAGTGAACTAGAAAGTTTAAGGAAGTGGGGCTGGAGAGATAGCCTAGCGGTTAAGGGCACAGACTGCTCTTGCAAAGGACCCAGGTTCGATCCCCAGCACCCACATGGCGGCTGAGAACTGTCTGTAACTCCAATTCCAGGAGCACTCCAGTTCCAGGGGAATCTGACACCCTCTTCTGACCACCGCGGCATTGCACAACATGGGTGCACAAACCTACATGCAGACAGTATACTCGTACACATACAAAAAAAAAGTGTAAGGAAGTTTGTGGTGGGGAGATGCAGGTGTCAGAGGGCAGGACAGAGGATTCAGAGAAGCACCTCCCAGGCAGCCACTGACATCCGGACCCCTGCTGTGTAAATAAGCAACCTCCTGCATCATGCCATGTCTTACAAGACAAAAGGAAGGGCTTCTTTGCATGCTGCCCATGACACACACATGGGCACCAGGGCTTCCTCAAGGACACCTTTGCTGTAGCCTCGGCAACACCTCTAGGAAACCTCCACTTCAAGTCCTGGGGGCTCAGGTGGATAAGATATCATCCACGCCTGCAGCAGGCCCGCTGAGTCCAGCACCTGCTGGCTGTCCGGCTGTTTGCTTGTTGAGGTGCATGCATAGAAAGGCATGGCCTTGGACGTCATGAGCCCAAGGGCTCTGGGCTCAGCTGGAGGTATCAAGCCCTCTTCCGCCCACAGGGCTGCCGCCCAAACACACAAACATGCTCTAGGAGTCACCTTCTGATCCTCCTGCCCCATAAAACCCTACCGACAGCAGGCCTGGTTTTGAGCACAGATGTAAAGTCAGTACCTATTGGTAACTGGGATCTGGGTTAATTAAATGATTCTGTTTGGGAAAACAAAAATCATGACTCTTTACAGAAGCTTATGGGCCCATTAATCTTTCTGGAATTGATGAAGCTTCTCTGAATCCAGCTGCTGTCAGGTGGCACCTTGAAAAGAACTCTGGCCCAAGGGACCGAGACGTTGCCATGCAAGCCCCTTCTGCTTCCTACTGCTGTCCTTTCAGCCAGAAGTCCACTTGAGAACACTCCTGAGGTCTGCCCTTCACTTTACAGAGGAGGGGCTGACATCAGAGCAGGCAGTCACCTTTGGCGGCTTCAGGCTCCAAGCCACACAGCCCTGCCTGTCCTGTCCAGGCATTGCTGAGAATTCAGCCACTGGCCAAATCTTTTATTTTCCTCTCATTGCCCTGATTATTCCCTGTTTAATTAAAATTTGTTTCAGCTAATAGGCCTTAAATTAGTATTTTCAAATATTGACATCTACAGGACCCTCATTCATTATTTTCGAAAGCTCTAAGGCTAATTGGTTTATCACCCACCAATTAATTACTCATTCACTGGACAGGTAGCCACTGTCCCCAGAACACGGGTGAGCATATTCTCAAGTGGGCAAAGCTGCACATAGGACCCATGCGTACAAACAGACATGACAGCTTGTGCATGCAGGTTGCATGCACCACCCTAGGCTCTCCCCAGCAGAAGTCAGCCTTAGCAGAGTCTCAGTGGGAGACCAGGAGGAAAGCAAAGGACCCATGCGTACAAACAGACATGACAGCTTGTGCATGCAGGTTGCATGCACCACCCTAGGCTCTCCCCAGCAGAAGTCAGCCTTAGCAGAGTCTCAGTGGGAGACCAGGAGGAAAGCAAAGGACCCATGCGTACAAACAGACATGACAGCTTGTGCATGCAGGTTGCATGCACCACCCTAGGCTCTCCCCAGCAGAAGTCAGCCTTAGCAGAGTCTCAGTGGGAGACCAGGAGGAAAGCAAAGGTTGGAGTTGCTGATCTTCGGTAGCCCTGGTCCTAGTCTGCCTGTCACCCACTGGCACAGCCAGGCGAGCAGGCCCGCAGCACGCCACATCCGTCTTTTTTGCTTTGTCTTCTGATCAGGAAGTCGTGTCTTTGAGAGAGATGTCCAGGGCTGAGAACTGTCCTGAGGTGTCAGCGAGATGAGTGATCAGAGCTTTTCGAAGGGAGGAACCCCTTGAACGTGGAACTGAACTACGTCCCCACAAGGACAGGGACCCCTTGAACGTGGAACTGAATTACGTGCCCACAAGGACAGGGACCCCTTGAATGTGGAACTGAATTACATCCCCACAAGGACAGGGACCCCTTGAACGTGGAACGGAACTACGTCCCCACAAGGACAGGGACCCCTTGAATGTGGAACTGAACTACATCCCCACAAGGACAGGAACCCCTTGAACATGGAACTGAACTACATCCCCACAAGGACAGGGACCCCTTGAACGTGGAACTGAATTATGTCCCCACAAGGACAGGAACCCCTTGAATGTGGAACTGAATTACGTCCCCACAAGGACAGGGACCCCTTGAACGTGGAACTGAATTACGTCCCCACAAGGACAGGAACCCCTTGAACGTGGAACTGATTACGTCCCCACAAGGACAGGAACCCCTTGAACGTGGAACTGAATTACGTCCCCACAAGGACAGGGACCCCTTGAACGTGGAACTGAATTACGTCCCCACAAGGACAGGAACCCCTTGAACGTGGAACTGATTACGTCCCCACAAGGACAGGAACCCCTTGAACGTGGAACTGAATTACGTCCCCACAAGGACAGGGACCCCTTGAACGTGGAACTGAATTACGTCCCCACAAGGACAGGGACCCCTTGAACGTGGAACTGAATTACGTCCCCACAAGGACAGTAGTAGCAGCAGGGAGAGGAGCTGCCACCGGAGTCAGAGGAGGAGCTGACTCTACAAGCAGGGCTTTAAGGATCCCCAGGAAACACCAAGGGCCAGGTTGGCCTCCCTCCACAGCTCCCTGAGGGACCCAATTAGGGACAACACTAGATCCAGGAAGGTTCTGGAACAAACTTCTGAGCAAATGTTCCATGCAGCACTAGAAGGGGCTGGATGTCCACCTTTGGGAATCCCTCCGAAAGGTCAAAAAGGGGTCCTCGGTGATTCCCAGACAGCCTCCCTCTCATGCACTTGCCTGCCTGGACCAGTAAGACCTTGTTGTTAAAATAAATAAATAAATAAATAAATAAATAAATAAATAAATAGCAAAGATCTCAGAATGCTTACATCTCCAAACCTTCAATCACATGCAGAAAGTTTTGGTCAGAGAAAATGACCAGAGTATCTGGCAGACAGAGGCAGGGGCCTCCCCAGAAGGCCCTTTTACCCCAGGGCCCCGCCAGGCTGTGTTCTAGGACCCCAAGCTTCACGAAGGGGTGCCCAGTTCTCCCGCACTCTGAGAACCACTGAGCTTCTGTCCCTCAGCGTGACTGCACAGCCCTAGTTCTTTGACTGGCAGGGCTGGGTGACAGCCCAGCCCCCTTGACGGGTACTCAGCTCTGACTTTTCACTCCTTGTAATCAGTCTGGAGTGATCGGGATTAAAGTCTCTGTGAGTCGCTGGTATTGCTTTTCCGGAGAGCCGAGTAATCCACGGGGATTAAAGAAGCAGCCGCGCTCATCTCCCACAAATGAGTATCTGTCAGAGGCACTGACCTGTTAAAATAATGAATTTAACGTGCAGCAAACTGCATGCGGCAGCAGCGATGCGACATGGCCCAGCAAATTGTTTTCCATGTGTTCTAATGAGACTTTTAAGGGTACAGTGTTCCTGAGCACGCAGCCCCACCCCAACCTTTTGGACCCTACCTGGTTCTCTCCACTTGGTTCTCTGTGGTTTATCATGGGCTTTCATGCAGCTTCCTATGGTGGTTCGCCCACTGTTGGGATCCTGTATAGTCATCAGTAAGGCTCTCTGCAGCCCTGGCCCCTCTGTAAGACTCTGACACAAGATAGTCTGCCCCCGGCCCCGTCACCCCCAGGCTCTGGCCCAGAACTGAGGGCTAGAAAGATAGATATCCAGGCTACCTCTTTTACATCAAGAGAAACTGAAGCACAGAAAGGAGACCTGGTTTACCCCCAGTTGTCACCTTGTCCCTGGCAGAGGACCTTGCTCATTGCTTGTTTCCTGCTCAACTCTCTGTCCACTGCCCCCTTCTGGAGACATTGAAAATGACAATGTGGGCTTCTGCCTGACAACAGAGATCTTATCCAGGAGAAGGAAAGGTGGCCTGAGCCCTTGGAGCGTGCCTCACCTTCCGATGACCAGGACCCCCACTTTCAAAAATGTCCTACTCATAACTGAGGGCCACACAGATCCTTACCCACTGTCACATCCACTTTGACCCAAGGCAGGGGCTATGTCCGACCCTGCATAGCCCCTAGTGGCAGCTGAAGTGTCCTTCAGTATGCCTTCAGCACCTCCAGCCACTGCCCAGTTGAAGCAGAGGAACCAGTTTTCCCTTTGGAGCGCTCCATTCCCAGAGAATGAAGGCCCTGCCTTCAACACCTTGCAAGGACCAGTTCTTTTGAAAGTGACGTGCCTGTCTCCCAGGTACTTCCAGACGGTGGGGACAGTGGCCCAGGGCCTTTGCCAAGAGGCTTTAGTCCTAGGAGCAGGTGACCAGGCTGCACAGATGTGAATCCTGGCTTTGGAGAGCTCCGCGAGCCCATTTTTCTTTCCTGATTCTCCTACAAGTTCCCTCCCCACCTGCCAGCGCCTGACACCTGCTTTAATGAAGTAATCAGTACAGTTTAGTGGAAGGACATACATTATCTTTCTCTTCTTTCTTTTTCTTTTTTTTTTTTTTTGAAAGAAATCATTTTATTATAATTACCAGGTCTCGGGTATTCTAACCTAGGATATATTCATTCACCCACTGTTCTGGGCAATCCAGAGGACAGGTTCTTCTCACAACAGCCTCTCAGAAATTCCCCTTAGTCACCCTTGCTGATCAGATGCCACTTGATAGCCCAGAGAGCAGGGAGAAGGTAGGAGGACTTTCCAGGGGGAGGGCTTTGTCCTCCTGTTCCAAAGCAGAGATGGCAAAGGAGTCGCAGACGACATACGCATCTACCTGCAGGCTGCAACTGTGTCATCAGCCTATGCATGGGGCAGGTGGCATCACGGTCAGGTGGTTCATCACAGCCAAGTGCCTTCGGGCTGCAAAGCCCCAGATTTGGCAAGATGGGAAGCCCAGAGATTTGGAGTGAGTTGTTTCTGTCTTCTAGAATCCCAGAATCTACCAGGGAGTCACATTCACATGGAACAGTACAGTCTCCCACCCCAAGGCAGGTTAGAGCCACATGCCCAAAGAGGGCCACAGGCTTTGAGAGACCAGAGTCAGCAGTGAGAGCTGGCCCTGTGTTCTGCTGTGGTGAGAAGAGCCGTAGGAGGAAGCTAGTGAGAAAGCTCAGGGAACAAAACAGCAGAGAAAGTGAGAGCCCACAGGTCGGGAGTGTCAGGCCCACCCTCTGGACTGGAGTCGCCCAGCCTTCCCACCTCTTCCCGGAGAACTTGGGGTACGAGGAGGGGGGATCACAAGACCCCGGCATCCTCACTCTAGGTTTCCCACTAGATCAGCTTCACCTGCCAGGTCTGCCCATGGAGCAAAGGAGACTAGAACGAGGACGGCGGCCGGGCCAATGGAAAGGCCATCACCCTCTTGCTCTGCAAGGACAGTTTCCACAGTGCTGCACTTGGACTCCCCTCTGTCGGCAATGCCTCTGAACTCCGCTGTGACCCCACATCCCACCCACCTCTTCCAGGCAGCCTTCCAGCCCGTTCTGTACTCAGTAGCACGGGGTCTGTCTTCCCTGTGAAAATCTGTGAGTCTACACCCCACGAGAATTGAGGCCTCTGGGGAAGTCCTCGGTGTTGCTCACTTCACTAGAAAGACTCTGGAATCTCAGGATTCGAGGAGCCAAGGACAGGACTCAACAAGGTCTGCATCTTCTGTCAAAGGATTCCATGGGCCCATCTCCAGCTGATGAGCTAGCCTATGGGCTGGGGCGGGGTCCTTTCTAACTGGGGGTCTTGAGCCATGGTCAGGCGCAGTAGACAGTGCCAGAAATGAGTGAGGCAGTGGGCGCTACGCTGGTCCTGTAAAGAGAACGGAGGGTCCTACGTGACTATGCTCACGTCGGAAGCTGGGGCAGGAGCGCTGCGGGTCATCTTTGCTCAAATTAGCCCAGGGATGACCTAGGGGCCTTTCTTCTGAGAAAATCAGGACAGACTGGTGTCTAGCCACTTTCTTTGTCAGAGCACACCAACGCGTGGCTTCATGGTGCAGGGAACACAAGCAGGGCAGCTGGACAAAGGCAGAATCCTGTAGATCCAAGCAGCACATGCTTGTGCAGGCACAGGTACACATGCACGTTCACCTGCCCCTTCACACGCACACTTCCACTCACATGTATAGCACCACCGCCCACACCATCACAGTCCTCCTCAGGTCCAGTGGCAACTCCTCGGGTTTGGGATGTGTAGGTGTTTGGTGTCAAAGCTACAAGGAACAAGACAGGGACTGGGAAGCTTCCTCCCTCCCTGATAAATATCTTGTCTGTTTCACCAACTGCATGGCTTGGGGGGCAAAGGATGGGTAGCTGTTTTATTAATGGAACACAAAGCTGGCGAGTGGCCATTATCCCCAAGGTGGAGCAGGCCGCCGTCCCTCCCACCGTCAGAGAGGGAGGCCAAAGTGTCAGGGGACCTGGAGTCAGTCCCTGTCTCAGGCCTTGACCCTGTCTCTGATGCTGGGGAAGTCCCCTGTCCTTGTCATTCGGTTTCCTCAGCTGCCCAGGGAAGTCAATTCAGTGGTGGTTCACAGCAAGAAGAATCTAAGGTAGACATGGAGGAGTGGCTTTTGAAAAAGGAGTGCTTCTCAGAGAAAAGCTCCGGGAATATCTTTGCTCTGAGTCTGCTCACATGCTCTGAGTCTGTTCACATTCTGCAGCTTTCTTTTTTTTTCTTTTTTTTTTTTTTTGGTCTTTTCGAGACAGGGTCTCCCTGTAGCCCCAGCTGTCCTGGAACTCACTCTGTAGACCAGGCTGGCCTTGAACTCACAAAGATCCGCCTGCCTCTGCCTCTGGAGTGCTAGGATTAAAGACATGCGCCACCACACCTGGCTACATTCTGCAGCTTTCTAAAAAGCCACCCTGTGGGTGAGCAGACGGAGGTGTGAGGATTGCCTTCCCTGGGGGAGAATCGGGCCACACTAACTAGCAGACAGAGGAGGGTTGCACTTCACGTCAGATGTCCACAGCTCACATTGTGCACGCTGCGTTTGACTATCTGGGTGTTGTGTGAGCCTTTGTTTGCCCCACAAGCCCCTTCTCTACAGGCCCAAGGTCAAGTCCAAATCTTCCGCAAACCCGAGTCTCAGATCTGTTTATCACTCAGTGGACTCCACCCAGCCCCACTCTGTGCACAGGCCATGGGTCTCCAAAAGAGGGCATGAAGCTGCAGTGGCAGCAGGTCGCTGTCTAGCTGGGAGACATGACTCATGCACAACACAGCTGAGAGTGGGGGAGGCCGTTAATCAGAGCAGGAGGTGGCCAGATTCCAAGGATTGACCTCCAAGGCAGGCTGCAAAGCAGAGGAAGAGAAGGCAGTTGGGCCAGAAAGCTTTGTCTGGGAGCTGGAAGACCTGTGTTCTAGTTATAGTCCTGCCTGTCCCGAGCTTCAAGTTAAGTTCCCCTAAGCCTCCAGGTCCCCCTGTGCAAATAGGGTGCCAGGTGATCCCTGCCCAGCACAACCACTTGCAGTGAATTCTGAAACTGTTGGGAAAATGTGAGTGGCCTGTTCTCTGAGAGGACTGGGAGGGAGGGAAGAGGATCAGAGACATGAAGGGTCAGGACCAGAGATCCAGACAACGTGAGTCAGATGACAGAAGGGGAAAAGGGTGAGAAGAAGGAGGAGGGAATGAGAGAGGAGAGGAAAGACAGGGTATCTGGTGCTTTGAGGCTCTCATGAAGCAGACCCTCAGAGTTGAGAGTCTTTGGCCCACCCACTGAGAGGGAGGCCTGGAGAAACATCTCCCCTAGGTAGTAGCTGTGCCTAGTTTGCTGTCTGCCCAGAAAACCCTCCTCATGAGACCCAGAAGGTGAAGCTATTATAGCTCTAGCTAGGGCCCAGCCCCAGCTCAGGAAACAAGCTCTTCAGAGGCCGGATAGGATATCCGGAAGGCACAGGCCCTCCCCGAAGCCAGGGTCAGCTGGGCAGAGAATCCTTACAACCAGGCCGTGCTCCACCCACTGCCCGGAGCAGGATCCCACCAGGCTCTTTTGCTCACACACTTCTACGCACTTCCTGCTCTTCCCCCAGTTCGAGTCCCACCTCCTACATGAAGGAGCCTGAGGCTCATAGTCATTCTCTGCAAGTGCACTCACTCCTTCGTTCACGCCTGTGAGGCAGGAGCTGGCATCCCTAACACCACATAAGGAAACTAGGCCACCAAGACCAAAGTAGCTACTCACAAACGTGGCTGGTGAGAGGTGGGGTCGGGGCATACACCCCACAGGATGCTGGCCGCAAGGGGCTGCACCCTACCCAGGAGCCCACCTGAGCAGAGACGTGAGCCAGCCGCCCAGTTCCTTCTCATTTGAGGGTCGGGGTCTCCTGACTCTGTGGCAGGCCGCTTGCAGGGCTTAGTGCCTTTGCTTTTCCTTCCCCAACCCCAGGCCTCCCAGCTCGATGTGAAAGGTTCAAAGGCGTATGGCTCAATGTGAAGCGTGACACAAGAGCAGATGATCTTCGTGATGACTGGGTGTGGCTGCCAGAACCCCAGAGTGGCCATTTTATGAGTCCTTCACGGAGGACACGTGCTCCTCTTCCCCGCACCAACACTGGGCCAGCATAGGGCTTGATTTGTTCCCAAGATCTTACTGTAAGCTGACCTAGCTGAGGCAGAGGACTTTAAGAGGAGCAGGTGGTCCTAGAACACAGGCAGGGTGATTTTCTCTTTTCCCTGGGGTCCTCCAGGCACGGACCCCCGCCTTCCCCTAGGAGCACCTTTCGAAAGCTGAGGGTGCTGCTGAGATGGAGGTCTTCTGTGGGTTCTATAGAAGATCATCTAAGCTGTGTGGAGAGAACATAAGCAAGCTGGTCTCCTGCCGTCTACACGTGGATCTCTGTCTGTCCCGGGACTTTAAACTGTCTCTGTCCCTGACCAATTCCTGCTGGAACAGTGCGGGCGGGAGCCCCTTGCGAGTTCCGGGATTACAATAAGCCCTTTCTGACTTCAAATTTCTTCACAGGCTTGACCCCCATTCTAACTCCCAAAGGTCTTCAGCGGGTGCTGGGTATGAAATTCCTCTGCGGCCGCGTACTTCAGCTCCATTTTCCCATCATCTTTTCCTGACTCAATGAATACCAATGGCTTCCTGAGCAGAAAATTCTAGAAGGATTAACACTCCCTCCCTAATATATCTTCCTTGATTTATACTCACAAAGATACTTCTGGAATCATGTTAAAGAAATGCAGTTTCACACCTTAGAGAAATTCATTTATAAACCCATGTCATGTAATCAAACAGAAAGGTAAACCCAGTATTAAGATTTGGCCTATGGCTTCTGAGGCGTCAGTTGAGCCCCTTCTTGGTGCTGGGATCCATTAGGTACTGAGGAGGTTCAGAAGAGTGACAAAGTGGCCTACACTGAGTTAGACAGTCTCTGCACCTCATGTGAACTCACTGCTGCCCCTCACACTACGGTGACATCAAAGGAAACTAGTGTCCCCTGTTCCCTAAAGTGCATCTGCCATGAACCTGTGCTCTGAGAGACCCAGGGCACCGAGAGACACCAGCCCAATGCTGCGGAAGGCGTCAGAGAGCCCACCAAGCTGTGCTCCCTCCGATGGAAAGCCTGGCCCTGCAGGACCCACTTGCTTGCTGACCAGACTCTCAGTGGCAGGCCCAGGATTTCTCTGGGTCTTCATTTCTCCTAGAAACTTGATCACTGATCTTTATGTTGTTTGAGGGGTGCTTTACAATGTTTTTAACCTGAGCGACTCTGTTAAGACAGGCAGAAAGCATGTCACTTGGAAGGTCACGTGGTGAGAAAGACGGCGCCCAAACCCTAATCTCCATTCTCTTCACTGATCTTTGCAGAGTTGGGTTAGGTGGTCTCCAGAACTGCTTTCGCTTTGGAAATGTGAAGACTCGATAGAACTGAGCTGATGAGGGTGCACGCAGTGCCCATCCAGCGAGACCTGAAACTACCTTTGCAGGGTCAGAGGAGACAGGCTGGCACGGAGTAGGAGGCACTGGGGAGACAAACACCACGAGGGGCGGGGACCTTGCCGGCTGCTCTTGGCTCACGACAGTGTGTAAATCAGACCTGCCGGTACTTGACCAAGGTTGAAACCTCTGCGCTGCATACTAATTAGATTTTTCGACAGCGTTCCCCTTTGGTTTATTTATCCAGCAGTAATTACTGCCTGTAGAGCTCAGTACTGGGACAGCTCAGCTTCCCAACTGCATGGGCTGCAAGCTTGATGGGGAGGGGACGGCGGGAGAGTGAGGCCTGCGATCCGACCCCTGACAAAGGGCCAGGTTTCTGTGACACTCTTCACTGATGTATTTCCAAGCATGTCAAGGAAACGGGCAGGTGCTAGCCTTTGAACTGAGGATCAAGAGCAAGTATTCAAGAACTGGGGGCTCAGTTAGCTCCAGAAGTTCTTCAGACCCATAAGGCATCAACCATGTGACTGGTGAATAGGTAACACTTCTTACCCTGTGTCACAGGGCTCCAACCACCCCTTGCAGAGAGGCTGTGATGCCCCTAGCATCTAACAACAGCCATAGGGCGTCTGGATGAGGGTGGTAGGCCAGGAGGTGGCTGGGGCTCTGTGGTCCCAGTGAAGACAACATATGTAACCGCTCGTAATGGTTCTGTCATGAGAGGCGGCTCTTCCTTTCCTTCCCTTCCCTCCCTCCCTCAGTCCTTTCCTTCCTTCCTTCTTTCCTTTTGTAAATAGTATTTGCTATTCTTCTCTCTCCTCCCTTTTACCTTTCCCCTTCCTTCCTCCGCCCACACTTCCTTCTTCCCTGCTCTGTTCCCCAGGGAGACTTTGTCACACCCCAGCATTTCCAGCTGCCTTGCTCAGAGCCTACCTGATTGCAGAACTGTAATTCTGCTTCGACAACACAGAACAGATACAACAGGCCATGAGGAGAGAGAGAGAGAGAGAGAGAGAGAGAGAGAGAGAGAGAGAGAGAGAGAGAAACTTAGCACGGCTTGGTTCAGCACACTGGAGTTTTCTAGCCCCTCGGCTTCCTGAAGGCCAGCCCTGGGATTGACGTGTGAGAAGACAGGACCCTCCCAACCTGGCTAAGCAGCATGCCCCAGGATGCCCCAAGTCTTTTTTTAAAAGACTAATTGCAAGGCTGGAGAGTTGCTCAGCAGTTAAGAACACTCACTGTTCTTCCAGGGGATCTGGGTTTGATTCCCAGGACCCACACGGCAGCTAACAACTTACTTTTTGTCCACAACTCTGGTTCCAGGGGATACCTTGTTATGACCTTCTCGGGCAAGCACAACATAGGTGCGCTTATGTACACTCATACGCATAAAATAAAAAATAAAGACTGACCCCAGAGTTCCAGCTTGGGCTCTCCAGAGTGGCATGCTATCATCTTGATAAAGACCAGACTTCAGGACTAGAGAAGTGGTCCAGCAGTTAGAGTACTTACTGTTCTTATAGAGGACCTAGGTTCTGTTCCCAGCACCCACATGGCAGCTAACACTCAATGTGTGGCTCCAGTTCTGGGGAGCTCTGATGCCCTCTTCTGACAGAGGTCAGAAGACACTGCATGCGTATGGTGCACTTACATAAGTGAAGATAAAGCGCTCCTACATATAAAATACAAAAAACAGTTTTTTAAAGAAAGAAGGAAAACTGAAGCAAAATAAAATCATCATCATCATCATCATCATCATCATCATCATCATTTAAAAATACAAAAAATAGCCCAGTGTGGTGGCACACGCCTTTAATCCTAGCACTTGGGAGGCAGAGGCAGGCAGATCTTTGTGAGTCCAAGGCCAGCCTGGTCTACAGAGTGTGTTCCAGGACAGCTGGGGCTACAGGGAGACCCTGTCTCAAAAAGACCAAAAAAAAAATGCAAAAAAATATATCCAGTAAGATGCATCAAGTACCAAGTCACTCTGGAGAATTGAGAGCCAGACAGGTAGGACAGTGACATGAAGATTGTGCATGGCTCAACTAAAGAACGGGGAGTTCTGGGATGGAGGCTGAGATTGCTGGAGAGGCTCTCAGAGGTAAACACTGAAGCTGGATTCTGCTGGGGGGGGGATGTGCAGGGCTCAGGAGAGGGCGAAGAGTCACAGGCATAAGAAACGTGTCTGGGTCAGATGCTTCAGGTGGCAGGCAATATATTGGATGGATGGATGGACAGACGGACGGATAGATGGATGGATGGATGATGGATGGATGGATGGATGGATAGATGGATGGATGGATGGATGTACAGACAGATGAATGGACAGATGGATGGATGGACAGACAGATGGACGGATGGATGGATGATGGCTGGATGGACACATGGATGGATGATGGATGGATGGACACACAGATGGATTGATGGATGGATGGATGATGGATGGATGGATGGATGATGGATGGATGGACAGATGGATGGATGGACAGGCGGGTGGATGGATGGACAAACGGATGATGGATGGATGTCAGACAGACAGATGGACAGATGGATGGATGGACAGATGGATGGACAGATGGATGATGGATGGATGGACAGATGGATGGATGGATGATGGATGGATGGACACACGGATGGATGGATGGATGAATGATGAATGGATGGACAGATGGATGGATGGATGGATGGACAGATGGATGATGGATGGATGGACAGACGGATGGATGGATGATGGATGGATGGACACACGGATGGATGGATGGATGAATGATGGATGGATGGACAGATGGATGGATGGTGGATGGATGGACGGACAGACAGATGGATGGATGGACAGACGGATGGATGATGGACAGACAGACAGACAGATGGACAGATGGATGGATGGACAGACAGAGGGATGGATGGAAAGATGGATGGATGATGGATGGATTGATGGATGGATGGATGGCCTCAAATGGCCCCAGGAGGATACTGGGCTTTGCATTGGCTTATGTGGAGCCCTGAGGAGGCTGAGACCTGTCCCAGCCAGATCTCTTTCTTCCACATTTTGAAAGAGGACAAACAAACATGTCTTCTCCCTGCCCCAAATCAGGCCCCATGTTCAGAAAAGAGTTAAGTGACAGAGCCTCGTTCTCCTGTATGAATTAATAATTGATTCACTAACAAATCACTAATATTGCAGGAGTCGTGGTGAATAAGATAATGAATGTGTTCTGTCCAGGGAGTGTCGTGTTGTGAGGATTCAGCTGAAATTATTCATAAATGTGCTACTTTTCCTCATCCCCGACTGCCGCTAGTTTAGCTCCTCATTTTAATCTTCCCAACCTGTCACATTCAATGGTGGAACTCGTCAGGCTCTGTATACAGCAAAATATTAAGGGAGAACCACCAAGCATTATGTCAAATTCTAACAGGTAATAGAAACAGAGGGCCCGTGGACCCTGTCCCCTTCCCATGAAGTGAACAAGCGAGACTTTCCAGCTGAGCTCCTGCTTTCAATGAGAAGGAAAGTCCAG
Source organism: Rhizomys pruinosus (assembly GCA_009823505.1). Taxonomy (NCBI): domain Eukaryota; kingdom Metazoa; phylum Chordata; class Mammalia; order Rodentia; family Spalacidae; genus Rhizomys; species Rhizomys pruinosus. Next base: position 1,843,637 of record VZQC01007402.1, on the reverse strand, counting down.
GTTAAGGAGTCCAGAAACTTGGGTTTGTGACACCATTTTGCCACAAACTTGCTGTGTATCTTTGGGCCAGGTACCCAATCATCTGGGACATGCTTCCTCCCTCCCTAAAGAGAGGTGGCAGTGCCCAACTGCTTTTCTCATACAGGTAAAGAGAAAATTATGCAGTGACAGGGAAGTAGCTTCAACAGGTAGCTGGATTAGAGTTCTTCTCTACCCCCACCGAGTCATGGGACTTCAACCATTTTTAGGGATTCATGGTTCTCTAAACAGGCTTTCCACATACCCACTACCAAGAGGCAGGCTCACGTCCTGCCCATCCACCCTCTCACTGTACCTTCTTCATCTGCTCCCCTGGACTGAGTTCAGTCACCAACTACCTCATGACAACTGTCTTCATCCTGCCTATCAGTCATGGCATTTCTCCTTCCATGCCATGGATGGATGGACAGATTGATGGATGATGGATGGATGGATAGATGATGGATGGATGGATGGATGGATACATGAATGGATGATGGATGGATGGATGGATGATGGATGGATGGATGGATGGATGATGGATGGATGGATGGATGGATACATGAATGGATGGATGGATAGATGGATGGATGGGGTGGATGGATGGATGGATGGATGGATGGATGGATAGATGATGGATGGATACATGAATGGATGGATGGGGTGTATGGATGGATGGATGGATGGATGGATGGATGGACGGATGGAGGGATGGAGGGATGGATGATGGATGATGGATGATGGATGGGTGGATGGATGGATGATGGATGGATGGATGGATACATGGATGGATGGATGGATGGATGATGGATGGATGGATGGATACATGAATAGATGATGGATGGATGGACAGATGGATGGATGGATGGGGTGGATGGATGGATGGATGGATGGATGGAGGGATGGATGATGGATGGATGGATACATGAATAGATGGATGGATGGGGTGGATGGATGGATGGATGGATGATGGATGGATGGATACATGAATGGATGGATGGATGGGGTGGATGGATGGATGGATGGATGGATGATGGATGGGTGGATGGGTGGGTGGATGGATGGATGGATGGGGTGGATGGATGGATGGATGGATGGATGGATGGATGGACAGATGGATGGATGGAGGGAGGGATGGATGGATGAATGATGGATGGATGATGGATGGATGGATGGTTAAATTATTAGTTGAGTGGGTGGATGAATAGATGGATAGATGGAAAGTGAAAGAATGCTGGGCATGGTGGTGCATGCCTTTAATCCTAGCACCAGGGAGGCAGAGGCAGGTGGATCTCTGTAAGTTCAAGGCCAGCCTGGTCTACATAGCGAGTTCCAGGCCAGCTGAGACTAAAGGGAGACCTGTCTCAAAAAGACCAGAAAAAAAAAAGAAAGTGAAAGAATAAGAAAATGGAGGGCTGGAGAGGAGGCTCTGCAGGTAAGAGCATTTGCTGCCTCTGCGAAGGATGCAGGTTCGATTCCCAGCATCGGTATCACATGACTTACACCCACTTGTAACTCCAGTTCTAGGGACTCTGACAACCTCTTCTGGCCTGCATGGGGCACCTGTATATATGTAATGAACATACATACGTGCAAGCACACACTCATATAAATAATAATAAATAAATCTTTAAAAAGACAAAATTGAAACTGGGCACTCTCCTGTTTCCAGTCAGTGAGCAAGAGGTTGCTGGGTCCTGCATGACTTCATTTCTCTCTGCAGCACCCAGCTGCAGAGCAGAAGACAGTGATAAGACTTGTTGAAGAGTAGTGTCACCACATCACAGCTTACTGACCCTTATGATGGGCCTTCTGGAGGCTCTAGACTAAGGGTCCAGAGGGAGTTGACACAGCTTGACTACACAGCAGGCTGGAGATAGGCCGGCTCTTCTCATCTTCAGAACACCAGAGGTCACAACACAGGAAGGTGACGAGAGGATCCTCTGGGCAAAGGACTGGGTCTGGACAGCTGAGGGACTTCACTTGGGAAGAAAACACTGTCCTGAAGGGCTGTGCTGGGTTTGCCAAGAGATGGACTAGGGTGAATGTTTGCTTGGGACCCAGCCAACTGGGATTGTCCCCATTGTCAATCCATGAATCCTAGACCAAAAAGGACCCTTAGAACAGAGGGATATGAAGAACTGGGAGTAAGGGTTGTACAGCTTCTCCTGTTGTACCCACCTGTCTCCAAGCCCTCTATCCAAGAAAACACCAATTAAATCAATTTCCCCCACACATACCCTTCCCCAACCGTCACACTGAGCTCAAGAGCAAATACTGATGCTGTCTGCTCCTGGCACACACAGATGCTCACTGACACAGATGAACACACCCACAGATGCCCACATACATGCAGACACACACCCCACAAAACACACATGAATACACGCAGACAACAGACATGAGGCAACACACATGCTCATCCAAGCCTTCATTCTGAGTAAGTTATTAAAAATGTAGACATCGCTGGCTCCCAGGGTCAATATGTTGTTTTTAAATTTAAACATGAATTTCCATTTCATTGAGCCTCCGGGGCTAACAAGATGTGCTGTGACAGGAGCAGCTAGCTGGAAAAGGCATGATTGAAGAGCGAGCCAATAATGTGTGTGCATAGCCTGGCAGGGAGGGGAGCCCCTTGCCCAGCCCCCACAGTCTGGTGGGACCCACAGGCAGGCGTGAGGAGGGCTAGTGCTTCCACTAACCTTTCTCACAACTGACCCGATCGACTAAGCACCAGAGAACAGAATGTGTAGCAGCAATGAAATCACCGATCCGTCCATACACTTTTCATCTAGCCCCCAGTTCTCACGTCCACCGATCCACCCACCCATATTCAATGAAGAGTCACAGCTAGACCATGGCCTGTAGAGACGGTGGCAAGGAGAATGCTGTCCTGGGCTCCAGCTAGTGGATCCTCTGTGTCCTCAGACAATGGTAGTGCTTTGTTTATGACCATGCCTTAAGCAGTCTCAAACTGAGCTGTACGTCTGTGACACAGTTGTCAAATCTGTCATGTCCAGCAGGAAGCTCTGAACACCTAACCACGGTGGGCGCTCAGTGAACACCGGGAACTTGAATGGCACTGGGCTGAAGTTGGAAGGCCCACCCAGAGGTTTTGTTTGTGTAAAGTTGGTTGCTAGCTGTGTGGAGGGAAGGACAGAAGGAGAGAGGCAGGGAAAGATGGATGGATAGATGGAAGGACTGACTGACTGATAGAAACTAACACAGAGCCGAGAAGTGGTCCCGAGGAGGCTGGAAATACTGATGCACACCTGTAATCCAGAACTCAGGAGGCAAAGGCAAGAGGATCACTTCAAGTTTGAAGCTAGCCTGGGCTATATAGCATTCCAGGGAGACCATTACCCTGCCCTGGGGAGAAAGGCTGAGAGGGGACCTCCTGGACACTGGGAAGAAGGCCTCATCACCACCTAAACTGGCCAAGGAGGCCGAGGTGGGCAGGAGCTATGCCAACTTCCGGGCCAGCCCTATCTGCAGACTGCCCCTCAGACTGACATGGGGACGGCTCTGCCTGTTCTCAGGATGCCAGTGACCTCTGATTGGACTCTATAGGGGATCCATTTACTTGTGTGCACTAAATGCCAATCTATAGCTAAGAGGGGCAGAGGAGAAGAAGGTAACAGTGATGTGCTCCACAGACACGTGGCCTTCTGGAGGTGGTAGAGCCACAGCTGCCATTGTCCTTGTGCCTTGCACACATGCACATATGTACACATGGGTGCATGAGGCCAGGAGTCACACACTAACATGTCAGGCTCTCTCGGGCTCCCACAGCCTCACCGGTACAGCTGTGTATACACACATGCACACAGAATAGTCTTCCCTGTCTCCTGGATTTCTAAGCTCAAAATAAATCTCAATTCTTCTCTATCATTTCTGTCCCTAGAAGACACAGCAGTCATTCTCCAGAGCTCCAGAGAGGGACAGCCCTCCTGCAGGCTGTCAGCCCTCAGGGCAGTTCTGCCCAGACCCCACCTGAGGATTTCCTGGGCCACACCCACCCCAGCTGCTTTTCTGGAGCAGATGCACATCCTAATCATAATTCACACACCTGATCACTCAGCTTTGTGGCCACACACACACACACACACACCCACATAACAGTGAGGGCACACTTATCCTGCATACCCACACCCATTTCCCTTAACAAGAACATGCATGCAAATCTTTGTGTGGCCCGTGTGCATATAGCTTCAACTAGAGAGCATACATGCATAAACACACACACACACACACACACACACACACACACACACAAGCTGGCACAGCACTCACGAGGACATCCACACATATGAACAAGCACTCATACATGACATCAGTCCCCACCAGTGTTTTGCCAGCCTGTAGGCTTGGCAGCATGAGGAATGTGTGGGTGACTGGTCGGTACTGCCCAGCTGCTCCCTCAGCAGTGGAGGCCTGGGCCTCTGGCCCTTTAAACATCCATTTAAAATCTTACTTCTCAAATAATTTAGCAGAGGCATCAGCACAAAGGGCACATTCTCCTTTCCTTGTCTCAGGAGCAGGGGAAGGAAGAGGACAGGGGAGAGAGTAGATTCACTGGAACTGGAACTTGAGCCAGGATTGTATAAGCTGGGGCTGGAGAGAGGTGGGGCAGGGGAAGTGGAGTCCACACTCGTTTCTCTCATCTCTTTCCGTCCTTTATGTGTCACTCTTTCCCAAGGACAAGAAGCGTGTCTGGTTGTATGAGGACACTTACGTTGTTCTGTCCACTCCTTAAACGGCCTGGGGTTGCCTCTGCCTCTATCCTTCACAATGGCCTTTCTCCTCCCGTATTGACCAACTCAAATCACAGAGGGAGGACGGTTCTCAGGCTTCCCCCTGTCTGTGATGCTCAGAAGATAGTGGTCCTGAGCAGGGTTGGGAATAGCCATCCCAAACTCAAGAATGCACCTTCCCTGCGTTCTTGGAGTTGTCCTGGGGGGAGGTAGAGGTCAGGAGGACAGGCTCTGTCCACCCATCCCTCTGCCTTCCCAAGGTTTCCCTCACCTTGTAGTCCAGCTTCTTTTCTTGGATGCAGCCTCCACCTCAGGAAAACCTTGGCAGCGAGGTCTGGGCTAGGGTCTGCCTGGTCTCCCAGAGAGCTAGGTCTAAGAGTTCAGCTCAGTGTGAGGAGCTGCCCACAGAGTGGCAGAGCCCTGCGCCCGGGCCATCTGCCTCCTTTCAAGCATCTGGGAGGGGATTACAACGTCCCCAGGATCTCTCCCAACTCTGACACCTCTAAGTTGGCCTCTCCATGGGAATTAGCGCACCCTGCTGAAGGGGGACCTATCCCCCCTGCCTACCTCTAGCTCTAGTTCTTAGGGAAGCTATAGGGCAAGAGCCAGTAGCCCTATTCCGGTGCTAGTCCAGTCCTCTCAGAGACCCAGTGGGGAAGTGCTTATTCATGTGGAAAATCACATCTCTGGGGAAAGCCACATTGCCCTGCCATGAGCTATATAGGTCAGGCTTCCGTTGCTTCCATGTGACTGACCCCTGGACAACTGAGGAGAGTGAGCAGGCTGAGCCCCTGGCTCTGTTTGGTGTCTTCACTCTCAGCCACTCCGTCAGCCCCATAGGTCCTGGGCCTGAGTGCAGGAGAGCCCAAGAACTTTTGGATAGGCTTCCTGCCTGCTGCTGACTACAGAAGGATCTTACAGGACAGGATGTAGCTACTGTGACTTCCTGATGCCAGGGGCAGAGTGGAATACGGACAAAGAGAGTCTCACATCCACCTGGGGCAGGGATGCAGAGATTACCTTGTTCTAGAAAGTGACAGGATGGGACCTGATAAGCCAGAGCCAGAGCACTAGAGGCATGCACCCTCCACGCTGGCCTGGCCTCAGACTAGATTCTCCACTTGTTAGCTGTGGCTCATGGACAGTGACTTGGGGTGCCCAGCCTTGGTCTCCCCATCCCTGCCAGAGAAATAACCATGGCATCTGCTTGCAGCATGGGTGACAGGATTTGGGTGACAGGATTTAGCATAGTACCCCTATGAACAGAGCCTGGTATACAACTGGAACTCAGAAACTCCGAGCAGAGCTGGGGGAAGAAGCCTGGCCATCTGACTCTGCCTCCTCCTCCGGGAAGCGAGAAGAATCAGGGAGCATGAGGCGGCTTGCAGATCTGCCAGCCTTTGCTGCTCGCCACTCTTCCACCTCATGGCCTCCCCAAAGAAGCCATCCCGACTTTTTCATGAGAAACTGTGTTTCACGAGGGTGCTGTGCGTGGGATAGGATTTCATAAGCAGTTTTTCTGTGTTTCTCTCCTTTTCTTTGTTTCTCTCTCTCTCCCTCTCTCTCATTTTATTTTATTTTGTTCTGTTTTATTTTTTTAATTTTATTTTCGTATGTGTATGAATGTACTGTCTGCATGTAGGTCTGTGCACCCATGTCATGCAATGCTGCGGAGGTCAGAAGAGGGTGTATGATTCCCCTGGAACTGGAGCTAAAGATGGTTTTCAGCCACCATGTGGGTGCTGGGGATCGAACCCGGGTCCTCTGCAAGAGCAGTTGGCGCTCTTAACCACTAGGCCATCTCTCCAGCCCCTGTTCTGCTTTATTTTTAAAAAACAAGATCTCAAGATCTCCCAGCTGACCTGGTACTCACCACGTAACCTGGGCTAGCCTTGAACTCACAGTAGTCCTCCTGCCTCAGCTTTCCGAAGCTAAGATTTCAGGTCTGTGCCACTACTAACAGCCATGCTTTCTAGTGAGAGTTTCCCAGAGTCCAGCTGTCTTGGAGCAGCAGACCCTGGATGTGGAAAAGAGAAGAATAGGATGGAGAAGAAGACACAGGTGGAGCTAGTGCTCCAAAAAGCCGTGGCTTCAAAATTCCTCTTCTCACCCTCCAGCTGCATCCCAGCCAAGTTACCTCATCCGTACTCTGCACAGGCCATGTTTGGGGTCACACAGGATACACCTTTAAAAATCTTTTCCTTTCGGTGTAAAATATTCTGCAGTACAGAGCGGATCTGATTAAAAAGGGAAAAGGTTGCCTGAAATATGTGCCCCCCAGATTGAGCTAATGGGAATCTCATTTATTATTTAATCTCCTGCTTATCGGAACAGAACCAAACTGGGATTGAATAGGCCATATGTGTCATGTTGTCCTGGAGAGGAGACAGACAGCAGGGAGTGGGAGGGCCGAGGACAGACCAAGCCTTGTCATGTCACTTCCAGGCTGCAGGCTCTGGAACAGATTAATAACAGTTGTGGGCCTGAAAATTCCAATAAATGTGAGAATGCATACACACACACACACTCACACACACACACACATTTCTATATATAATGTATATACCTGGGATCCATTCCTGCACCTTACACCATAGTTCATAAACTGCTGCACAACTGGACTTTATTAAACACAAATGAAATGTGTCTCTTCCATAGACCCCAAGGTGAAGGGCCAAGGAATGGCCGGGCAGACACTGTGTCTTATGCTTCACTGGCTGAACCTGCCTCAGTCCCGAAAGGCCTAGCAGGAGCCAGTGCAAGCCCCCAGAGGCTCTTTCCCTGCCATGGTGTTGGTGGTGGGGGTACCTGACGTGTTTGTGGGGTTCCCTGAGGTGCAGCTTTATGTAAACTGATGCCTTCAACCTTACCCATGGCCAAGGTAATAACACTACTCTTGGCTCACACCTGGGGACACTGAGGCACAAAGATGCCTGGAAACCAGCCCAGGTCTAAAAGAATAGTGAGCAGGGATCTATCTCAGCCTGCAGCTGCTGCGGTTTTCTGGAATAAAGTGCCGTGCTTCAGTGTGTGTTTGGTAGATGCATGGACGCCTCACCAGGCTTTCTTTTTGTTCAAGATGATCTCCACCCCTCCCCCACACATCCATCCTGAGGCTCAGGTTCACCCCTTCCCACCTCCCCACTCCATGACTTCTCCCCTGGCCCTTCTGCCGAAAGAAAGCCAACCTCTCATGCCTGTATTCCCTGGGCTCCATCTGCTGACTCCAGACCTGCAGGACCTGCATACCAAGGGCCATGCTACACATTAGCCTTCTCCTCTTCCTGACCCCTGCTCCACAGAAGAAAGCTGCCCACACTCCAGTGGATGGCCATACACCCAAGAATATAAAGTCAGCACATCTGGACTCTTAGGCTTTCAAAGGGGAAAGACACAAAGCTGAGGGTGGGGGGACCTGGAGGGATTCTTAGGAAGGGTGAATATGATCAAAATATATTGTATGTAATTAATTTTTAACAATCAAAGAATTAATTTTTAATTTATTTTATGTGTATGCTTGTACTGTCTGCATGTAGGTTTGTGCACCCATGTAGTGCAATGCCGCAGAGGTTAAAAGAGAGCATCGGATTCCCCTGGAACTGGAGTTCTCCTGGAATTGGAGTTACAGATGGTTCTCAGCTGCCATGTGGGTGCTGGGGATTGAACCCGGGTCCTCTGCAAGAGCAGTCAGTGCTCTTAACTGCTAGGCCATCTCTCCAGCCCCACAAAGGATTAATTTTTTTAAGTGGGAAATAATTATTTTCTTGGGCTGACAAGATAGCTAAGAAGGTTAAGACACTTGCCAACAAGTCTGATGTTCCAAGTTCAGTCCTTGGAACACACATAGTAAAAGGAGAAAACTGATTCCCACATGTTGTCCTCTGGACACACACACACATGCACACTCTTGCACACACACACACACACACACACACACATACACACGCACACGCTGTGATGCAATATACACACAAATAAGTAAATAAATAGATAATGTAAAATATTTCCTTTCAACATGTTTTATGGCCTTGGCACCCAGTGGGTCAGTTGTCTGGTGGCACCCAGTGGGTCAGTTGTCTGGTGGCACCCAGTGGGTCAGTTGTCTGTGGCACCCAGTGGGTTAGTTGTCTGTGGCACAGTTTCTGGCAAATGCCCACCTTCCAAGCTCCCCGTCATGAAGATGCCCGGTCGGCCCCCTGTCTCAGTTCCCAGTCTACTGGCATACGGCACTCTGTTCTTCATGGGCCCAGGAGCACAGTGGTCACACTAGACCAGCAATAGAGACATCTGAGGGGCAAAGGATTCTTTTCGCATGGAGTGGTTCCCCCTCCCATCCTGACAGTCCCACTCACGGTTCCTAACCTGGATTAAGCTGGGGTGAAAGCACACAGGGAATCCTAGGGGCACAAATGCAGTGAGCATCACCAAGTCTAACCCCTTTCCTTCCTCTAGTGATGGTCAGGGACAGCTTTCCCTTCCTCCTCATCTCTGTAATTCAGTTTGAGCTGTAAGGGAGTTTAAAAAAAAATTGGAGCGGGCCACCAAGCAGCCTACAAAATAGCTCAGCCAGGCAGTTGTTCCAGCTCACCCGCGTCTTATATCTTCAGTGACAAAAAGATTTATAGCAATTTTTTATTAAAAAAGAGAGAGTGTGTGCACTGCGGATAATCAGATCTGAGACGTAGAAACGGGAGCGTGGGGGTGCTGTGCGTGTAAGTTATTTTAAAATATACGGTAGGTGCCTGATGGATTTTTCAACTCTCTGCTAGAGGGGCCAGCTCTCCCTCTCTCCTCATGCCTGGCCTAAAGTGACAGAATTGATGTGTAAAGGGAACAGACAAGAATACAGACTAGAAAGACAGGAACTTCTGTGTAGCATTTCTCAACCAATATCTCTTGAGCTCCCTGCCCAGCCACTGTGCTTCCACAGGTAGAGAGGGGACGCTGGGTGCCTGTGGGAGGGAAGATGCACCCACTGGCTCTTAGGATCAACACAATATTAGGGACCCCGCAATGTATGCTCTTCAGCCTTGGTTTTTAAAATAAAGCATATGAAGGACCAAGGAGGTTCCTCGGTAGTTACTAGAGTGCATGAGCGAAGCCTGAAGCCTTGGGTTCCATTTCCAGCTCCACATAAACCTTGTATAGTGGCACATACCTGTAATTTTAGCAAGTGGGAGATAGGGATAGGATTATTCAGGGTCATCCTTGGCTATATTAAGTGAGTGTGAAGTCAGTCAGGGCTACATAAGACTATCTCAAGAAAGAAGGAAGGAAAGAAAGGGATGAAAGAAGGAAATAAGGAGAAAGAAAGGGAGGAGAAGAAAATAAACGAGAAGGGCCACCTGCAGCCTCAGTTGTGAGGCCGATGCGCCTCCCCTCATGTCCGGCTTACACCCATTCACCTCTAGTTTTCCAGGTCTTCATCTCCTAGGCTCCAGTGCAGAGCCTTCTTCGTGGGAAAAATAAGGACAGGAGCTGGTATGTACATCACAGGGAAAGAAAGGGGGGCCTGTCCTGGGGTAGGCAGAAGATGGGTACCTAGCCCTGAGGATGGGCAGGTCCAGTGCAGGATGGACAAGGAGAGATGTGATCTGTTCTGGAATCCTGCCCCATGCATAGGGAGACGCAGTGCCATGGGACCTGCAGACAGCATTGTCAACTGCATAGGAAAATGTCCAACAGTCACTGAAAACAGCAGAAATCCAATGCAGAAGAAAAAGTATCCAGAAAGCATGTCCTAGCAGAATAGCAGGAGAAGCCAGAGATCTGGAGCAAAGGACACTGGGCGAGTGGGAGGCCAGCCAGCTCTGAGCAGGGAATGGCCTGATGAAGAGGGCTTGTGCGGTGTGTCCCAAGAGAGGACAGTTGGATGGACGCAGCAGAATGAGAGCCCGTGGTGAGCAGGAAGATGCATCAGGGGCAATGCTGGAGTCTGGAGAAGAGCCGGCAGCCAGGGCAGGTGGCTTGGGCAGGAAGCCGGTAGATGGGCAGGAAGGCTTCTAGAAGGCTGTTGGCTTTCCAGGTGCTCTGACGGCACTAAGACAGCCGTACTTCTTTCCTGGCCTGAGCTGCGAGGACCATACTCTCCATTCAGGCTCTCTGGGCCTTCTCAAGATGCCTGAGTGCTCTGAGCTGCATTTACTAAGAACTAGGGTGTGGGTTATGAGAACTGGAGTCATATCCTGGTGTAGGCGTAGCCCAGGTGCACAAGCTCCAGTGGACTCAAGAGGACCCTGGCCATCCAGGTGGACGCATGCCCATCCATCCCTGTCCAGGCCCTATCCAACCTCATCAGCAGCAAGCTAACAGTGTGAAAACTAACCTGACCGGCTTCAGAGCTGCCCTTCGGATCCCCAGGCTTCAGAAACAGGGCCCTCCTCTCTTGTGGGACACAACCCAGAGAACTGAGGAGACTTCCAAGACTTGAGACTCTCAGAATCTGACACAGGAGGAACAGGAGCAAGGTAGGCTCCTGCCCTGGATGCTGCCAGGACAAGCTGTGACCTCCCTGGGCTATGACTGTTATCTGTAGCACATAGGTGATGAGACCTGCTCATCGGGCAAATGTTGGGGAAAAACACGGAGACCTGGCCAGGTCCTGATGAGGATCCATGAATGGTGGTCTAAGATCCCAGCCCAGGTGGGAAGTGTTGGCTCTCAGCCGCCACAACTGCTTGGCAAAGACTCTGCCTCCTGGACAGATGGCCTTACAGCAGGGGGGTAAGGCCAGGGCAAGGCCAGCCCTCAGCACCTAAAGCAAGGCAGCAGAATGAGACTCCAAGAGCCAAACCTGGACTAGACCACGCAGCCACAGTCATCTGGAGCAGAGACAAGGGAGGCCTATTCTTCAGAGCAACCCTGGCCCAGAAGGTCTATTGTCTCCGATCCTGCAGCAGTATCTATCTGTCCCTCTGTCACATACCTACAACCCGTCATGCACCTCACTCCAAGAGTCACCCTTCTGCCAAGAACACACACAATGGATCACACACCTGTGTTGCCACACTCCATCACAAACCCCGGCCTGTACCCCACATCTAAGCTACACACTCTGTCAGGCACAGGTGAAGCGCGCTTTCCTGAACCACCACACACCTGCACACAGAATGGTCCTCCTCTGTTCAAGGGAGTCACGTACTGTTACCCTACACCTCCACTCTTGCAACCTGTCCCCAAGCCCTCTTTATGGGCTTTGTTGAACTGGGGAAGGGGGGCTGTGAGCAGCAGGAGAGGGGGTGCCTCTTCTTGGAGGGTGACTCCTGGGTTTATTTTTAAACATTCCCCTCATTTGCTAAATGAGGCTTTCCGCTCAGGCTCCTTTGAAGCGGCTGTTCCTCTCCTGGCAGGGGGTGGGGAGGCTGTGGCCTGACAGATGCTTAAGAAATTATGGGTGAAACCTGCTGACTCAGGCCCCAATTATTTGCTGTCCCGGGACTGTATTTAGTCCAATAAGTGCCGCAGACTGGCTCCCCCCTCCCTCCTCTGTCACCCCTCCTCTTTCTGCTGTGCCCTGCCTCTCTCCTCTTCTCGCCTCTCTCCCCTCACTGTGGCTGCTTCAGTCCCAAGCATCACCCATCCTCTCCTCCTCCTCTTCCTGGGTATTTCTGGGCTTCCTGTGCTGGGGCTGGCCAGCCTGCCCAGTCAGGTAAAAGAAACATCCCTATACACAGCCAAAGATGTCTCGAGGGACCCTGGGAGCGCCAGGACCTGAGCCTGAGTGTGTGTGTGTGTGTGTGTGTGTGTGTGTGTGTGTGTGTGTGTGGCTTAGATGTGAGGTGCAGGCCTGGGCTTGTGATGGGTTGTGGCAGCACAGCTGTGTGATCCATTGTGTAGGTTCTTTGCAGAAAGGAGGCTCTTAGAGTGAGGTGTGTGACAGAGGGACATGCAGGATGCCTGGTTCCAGGAGAGTTCACAGAAGGGGAAGGGCTTGATCTAGCCCTGAAAGAGACCCTGAACTTGGTCAGCGGCAGTGGACAACTAGGTCAACAGCTCTAGGCAGTTCTAAAGGCAAAAGGACTGGAGAAGGCAGTGACAAGGAATGCTGTACAGGAGGAAAAAAATAATATCAAAAAATGTATTTATTATTGTGTATGTACACACGAATGTGAAAGTCAGAGGACAATTTGTGGGCATCCATGCTCTCTTTCGACCACATGGGTTCCAGGGATTGAAAGCAAGTACCTCCACCCACTGAGCCAGCTAACCCATCTCATCTAGAGTTTTAGATGGTCCCTTTGTCTTGAGCTCTTATTTACTTTTACATACTTTCTTCCTCACCAATTCCACATCCAGACTGTGATTCTTTGCCAAAAGAAATGACGAAAAGCTTCTACCGATACCTACAGACACCCTACCCCACACCCAGTCCCCATCTGCCTCCTCGGAGCTGGATGGATTAGGTAGGAAAGGAGGAAGGAGTTCTCCTCCTCCTCGGACTCCAAAGAAGGAAGGCGAGGCTGCTGTGGAGCCTAGGGATGGAACCTAGGGGGCCTATGAGCCTGAAGCCCTAGCTGAAGACAAATCAGCGGATGTAGATGAGGAGCTGCACAGACAGGCACTGCAGAGGGTGGGTTTGGAAGCAGGATCCTTGGCACCCCCGACGCATCTTCTCCCATGTGGGCAACCTTAAAGACAGATAGTAATTAAACTTGAATGCAAATTAAAATGGTTCAAACCAAGCACTTAAGAGACTCACCTTGGCAGCCTCCTTGCTCATTCCCACTGATCCTCTGTTCTACAGCCTCAGCATAAGAGGCAGGTCTCCTCGCGGTGGCTCTGGGCAATACAGAAAGGAAGGAAGCCCAGACACAAAGGGAGCTGGAGACTGCATCAGGCGCTGATCCGTCCCAAGTCACAAGCAAACCCGTGGCACATTCAGAATTTTAAAACCAGACCAGGCTAGGGAGATGGCTCTGGGGTAACGGCCCTTGCCATGCAATCCTAGTGACCAGAGTTTGATCCTCAGAAGTCACAAAAGGTGGAAGCGGAGAGTCGACTCCACAAGGTTGTCCTCTGACCTCCACACATGCCATACATACAACCCCCACCCCCCCGACACACAATGCAAATAATTTTTAAAAAAAAGACCAGACGACTCCAAAGAAGGAGTAGATTATGACCAGAAGTGATGCAGCCGAGCGCACAGGAGCTGCGGCGTCCGGCCCTGACCCCCCCACAGGCCAGTCTGTGCTCTGGGTCACCCCATTTCAAGGCTGTAAATATAAGCTCCACATCTCCTTTTTTGCAACAAGTGTCAGGCTCAGGAAGGTAAGAGAGTCAGTATGCCAGGTGGTACAACAGTTCGTCTTCACTGTCACCGTCACTGGATGCAGAATGGCCAAGGAGATGCCCTTCTGAGTATGTCCTTGAGGATGTTTCTGGGGAAAGTCTGACCTACTCTCCTTGAATGAGAGCAGACTCATCCCATGGGGTGGGGTCTGGAACTGAATAACAAAGGAAAAAGAACCCCAGGTACACTTTCCTGCCACCGTGAACCACTGCGATGGACACCTTCCCATTGGGCTGGACCAAGAAGGCCAGCCCTTCCTTCTTCCCTTTATTAAATGGCTTCTGTCGGGAGTTTTGTCACAGCGGCAGAAAAGTCATCACTGGGGATGGGCAACTAGAGATAAGGGCACTCTGGGTGTGACATCTGTCACCCCGCTCATCTCCAGGATTGATTCAACTGCCGTGGCTGGCAAGGCAGATGTCCTCCTCCTTCCTCGTGCCTCCCTAAATGCAGCTCCTGAAGGAAGTAGCACACTTTGTTGAAGACAGCTACTTTCCCCAGTGGAAGCAAGCTACGGTTGGTCAAAGTATACAGCAGCTGTGCTCCCGTGCTAGAATTCCAAACAAGCTCTCCAGATGGGCAGGATACTGGATGGCTTACTGCTTCCTCCTGATTCTCCCCACTCAAACACAGGCATCTTAGAGGAGAAAGGCTTTCTGGCCCCTATCTGATAGAGGAGACCTCCTGCAATCCCATCCCATTGGGGATGACTTGGAGTAGGCTCTGTGGCTTACCGGCTAGAAGTCCTGGACAAGCTCCTGGGTGTTCGTGAATCTGTAGGAATGCTTCATCAGCCGTTCTGAAGACCAAATGGACAAATACGGGCCGCCCTCAATCCCCCCACTTCATCAACAAGAGTGGGAACAGAAGATGTAAAGGCACCTTCCTGCCTCCCCCACCGGACAGCTCACTCTCCTTTTCATGCTGCCAGAGCCAAGCAAGAGCGCAGGACGGAGCTTCACACAGCGCTAAGAACTTTTACCCACTGCCACATAGCTCCATTGAAATAAGACATGGCTGCCTGAGAAAGGGAAGTGAACCAAGTGGGTGCTGTAACCCCACTTCTTCCCTTTCCTAGAGAAATGCCATCTGCAGTTAGCCAGAGGTCCAGTAAGAGTCCAGCAGGGGTGCAGAGGTCTCCAGACATCGCACTGGCCAGTTGAGGCCTGGCCAGACCTGCCTACACACACTCTGGAACAAGTGGGGCCTGGCGAAGACAGCCAGGGGCCCAGGAGCTCCAGCCAGGCCAGTGCTTTGTCATAAAGGCCCAGGACCCTCTGGGATCAAGCTGTTCCAACAGTGGAACACAAATCAGCCGCCCTCGGCCCTGCCATTTGCTAGAACCGAATTCATGAGCCTCTGATAAATAATTCAGACTTCTCCATCTGTGGAAAAGTTGGATTTGGCCTAATTTCTCTCATAAACAAAGAACATCATCTGCTCAGAACAGTCAAGTAGACACTAGTCAAATGTTTCAAAAATATAGATTCCAGTGAACGGCAACCCTGCAGGCCTGAGTCCTAGAATCCAGGAGGCCAAGAAGAGGGGCTGAGAACATGAAGTCTGATTGGAGCAATTGAAGCTGGAGATTGTCGGCAAGGAGGAGGCGGTGTTTTCAAGTGCCTTGGCACATGCCCCTAAAATGATTCTCCTCATTTCTTGAAACCAGCCAATGATTTGTTTCTATGTAGTATTTCCTGGAAGAACATGAAAGCAGCAAATACATTTCTTTGGAAAAATTCTTGAGCATAGGTGTGTCTGTCAGGGTACTCAGAGAAAGAGAAGTAATATTGAGATAGATGATGATGATGATGATGGTGATAGATAATTAATAGATATGTGATACTTCCATAGCTATGTCAGATTGATAGACTTATAGACAATAAATAAATGATTGATAATTCATAGATACATAGATAATATATGTCAGATGATTGATAAATTTATAGACAGTAAATTACATAGACAGAGAGATAATAAATTTAGATTGATATAGATAAGTAGGAAGATAGATGATTTAGAGATTGATTGATTGGTTGGTTGGTTGATTGATTGATTGATTGACTGATTTCAGGGAGTATGCTCACATCACTAACATATCTGACATAGGGCAGTCCAGCAAGCTAGAAAAATCACAGCCACGAATTGATACTACAGTCTTGAGGCAGAATTTCCTCTTCCCAAGGGAAAATTCACTTTTGCTTTTGAGGTCTTTCAATAGATTAGTAAAGCCTACTTGCAGAATTGAGAATAAACTCCTTGACTTTGAGTCAAGTAATTGCAGTTGTGGATTATAAATGTTGCTCAAATGTATGAACTTTCACCAGAGAACCACATGGACCAGTGTTTGGAGCTAACATTAAACATCTCACCGGCCCCTCTGGCATGAGTTCTCCCTGGGCGTCCACTCTCCCACTCAGCCTAGATCAGTGAGGCTCGCTTTCTCAGGCAAGAGAACAAAGGTCGCAGCACAGACCCTGGAGAGGATGCATTTGGGGATACTGATGCCAAAAGCACTGAACTGCCTTGCCCAAGATTACATGGGTAGCTGGACAGCAAGTCTTCCCGAGGTAGAACATCAGTCCTGGCACCTATAGGTGGATGAGCTGTTCTGCCTGTCCGGACACCAAGTCCCTAACAAGACCCTGTGTGACAGAAGTGCATCTGGGTTGCAAATCATCCTTCATCTCCAGGATGGGCCTCAGGCATCTTGCATTTCCCATTATTTGAGGCCTTCTAGACCAACAGTGTCCAGCCTATTAGCAAAAGCTTCCATAGAACACTCGGCATTGTTTTGATGATCAAGAAGTCTTTCTTCATACGTGTGTGTGTATGTGTGTGTGTGTGTGTGTGTGTGTGTGCATAAAATGCATGGGTGAGTATGTGCCGCAGCACATACAAGGAGGTTGAAAGACAACTTTGCGGAGTTGCTTCTCACCTTCCACCATCATGTGTGTTCTTGGTATGTATGGAACTCTGTTTGTCAGGGATCCAAGTGCTTTACCCACTAAGCAAAGACCATCACCTGCTCAGAGCAGTCAGTGTTTCAAAAATAGAGAAGTTTTCCATGCACGTCATGAAGTCTGATTCACGCGGTTGTGGCTAGGCAGTTGATTTGATGAAGACTGAGCCAACAAGCTCTGTACCTGCTGAGCTGTCTCATTGGCCCTAAGCAATATTTCTGAATGAAAAACAAACACACTGAAATCCTCCAGGAGTTTTTCAGCTTGGGTCCAGTCATCCTGCAGTGTCTCTGCCCATCCTCCCTGCCACCTACAGGGTGTGGTCACCCCGCTCTGTAGGTGATCACCACATGCAGTATGAGAATGGATCTGTTTCTAACTATGACTTTGAAGGGAAGGAAACCCCCCCTACATGACATCTAGCTCCACACATAGGCACCATCCCATGGAGGGAGGGCCTGTCTGCCATGGTCCAGGAGCATCCCAAGAAGATGTACTTCTGAGATACAAAGCTGTAGTCAGCTCCCTCCGAGGTCCTCTCAAGGAGACCCACAGGTAGAGAGAGCCAGCAACACACACACACACACACACACACACTCACACACACACACACACACACATACCGAGGGCCAGCACACCCTCCCCCCTCCCAGCATGAGACATTCACTTCTGCCCCTCATCTAAGCTCTTCTCCATTCTGACCTCCAAACTCCAGAGCTTCAGAAAAGGAAGCAGTTTAGCTGGACTATTACTAAAATGGAAAAAGAGACCCCTCAATTAGACATAAGTGTTCTCCAGGCTCCTCCCCCCAGCAGTGGGCAGCAGCTCCTGTCCTTTAGCCTGCACACTTGTCCTGTGTAAAGCATCTGCCTTTCACACTCTGCATGGACCCAGGGCCCCTTTAAAACTCCACTGCTCAAAAAAAAAAAAAAAAAGCTGGGCGTGGTGGCGCACGCCTTTAATCCTAGCACTTGGGAGGCAGAGGCAGGTGGATCTTTGTGAGTTCAAGGCCAGCCTGGTCTACAGAGTGAGTTCCAGGACAGCTGGGGCTACAGGGAGACCCTGTCTCAAAAAGACAAAAAAAAAACAAACAAAAAAAACCTCCACTGCCACCACTGTCAGCCTGGCCCAGGTGTGGGGAACATGAAGCATGGGACTAAGCGTGGGGAGACTGCCCAACCAGTCAGCAGAAGGGAGGAAGGAAGGATCTGTCTGGAAAGAAGAGAGCAGACCTTGGGTTGGAACAAAGCACCTCCTAGGAGTCCCCAGGTCTGCACGCAAGCTTCTTGGCACCTGCTGGGCTCTAAGACAAAGACATGGGTCCACACCCCAGCTCAGCTCTACCCCTAGAGACAGCTGGGCTTCCTCCCTGGTACAATGGGCCAGCGTCAGTCACTATCCTACAGGATTCTAATATAGCCAATGTTATTTACAGAGAGCATGCTGCAAACAGATGGTTGTAGACTAGGCAGTGTTGGCCCACCCCGAGCCTGGTTCAGGGCTGCATGCTTCGAAAGCTACAGAGGATGTGGCCAAGAAGGGTCCAAAGCCCAGCCTGCCTGGCCCCCCACCATGAATTCCCCATCACTCCTCAGTGTTCAGTTTCTGGTCCAATCAGTCCTTTCAATCTGCTTATGAGAAAGCCAAAGCCTAGAAGCCAGGGCAGTGCCCTCCCAGGGCCCCCTAGATGGCCTTGCACCAGTGGGGTGGAGACTCCCTGCAGGGACCACGGTTCTGTCCAGGCAGCCTTGGGCATTGCACAGGGCCCTGTAAATCCCCCCCCCAAGTGAAATCCTGCATAGAAATGCACCCCAGGCTTGGTACGTAGGGAGGTGCAGGGACTTCAAAATGTCACAGTCAGAGGATGGGGAAATAGCTTGGTCAGGAAGTGCTGGCTGCACAACTGTGAGGATCCACAAAGAAGTTAGGCATGGTGGCATGAGCTCGTAATCCCACCACTGGGGAAGCAAAAAGAGGCAGACCCCTGGGGCTCACTGGCTGGCCAGCCCAGCCAAGAATCCAGCTAAGGTTCTGTCTCTAAAATACAAGGGACCTGCAAGATAGCTCAGCAGACAACACTTCCCACACAGGCCTAGTGACTTGAACTTGGTACCTGGAACTCCTGGTGGAAGGGGAAAGCAGACTCTTGAAAATTGTCCTCTGACCTCCACATGTGTACCATGACACGTGTCTCCCTACTCCCATATACGTGTACACACACACACACACACACACACACACACAGTCCCAGGCAGAGCCCAGCAAGGAGCAGAGCTCAGTTGCTGAGTGTCCACAGAGGGGGATGCAGGCCTGCATCGTATGGAGGAGTGTGGGCAGTGCAGAGGCCCAAGAGCTGCCGATTCCAAGGCTTCCATACTCACCTCTCCTGTGTACCCCACAAGGGCCAGATGCAGCTGCCAGCACAGCCAGACACACCAGTGGCACAGCCACAATAAAGACATCCACACTCCAGGCTGCACCTTGAGACAGAGTCCTGGCTTTTGCTGCTTTCATTAAGAAAAACAAAAGACCAGAACAGGGCGCCTGCCTGGCAATGCCTGGGGAGGTGGAATGGATGGGTTCTTGGCGGGCACTAGAAGGCTGTCTGTGAGGAGTACACTGGGCCTAGTCATGCTGTAAGTGAGCCTGAAATGTGTGGGGAGAAAACTCAAACTCCCCGCCCCACACTGATTCTAAGCACTCGCTCAAGGTGACTTTGGCTCCGTCCAGCTGCCTACTGCGCCTATGCTGTCTCTTCCCCAGGCTCTGGCAGAGTAGAACTGCAGCTATTCCACACCTACTGTGTGCTGAGCTCAGAGCAGAGAGCGCGCAGTAAGGCAGCCGTGCTCCCCCTGGAGGCAGCTCAAGCCACCTCGCAGGACCGGCCTTTACCAGTGACTCACCCTGATCTTTTAGTTTGCCTGGCTTTCATCCTCTGAAAGGCCTAGTCACAGCCGCCATCTTGAGACATGTTCTCAGCTGAAAATTCACAGATGGAAAAGGGCACCAGAGCTAGGACAAACGTTCGGAACTCCTGCCTCGTCTCGTAATGACACGTTCTTCAAGCCTTGGGGCACATACTCTTCTGACGTGGATTTGAACCATCAGGCTGCATCTGGGATCCAAGGACAAATGTCAGGCTGCTTAGGAGAGCGGGGGGGGGGGGGCAGCAGAGGAACTTCGGACCTAACAGCCTTCGAGGTCAGGCAAAGGTATCTTTCTGCAGGGTTCTTAGGGACACGTCAGAAGTCAAAGGCATCACCATG
Source organism: Rhizomys pruinosus (assembly GCA_009823505.1). NCBI lineage: Eukaryota > Metazoa > Chordata > Mammalia > Rodentia > Spalacidae > Rhizomys > Rhizomys pruinosus. The sequence continues at coordinate 1,823,344 of VZQC01007402.1, read as the reverse complement.
GCATATGTGAGTGGAGAGCAAGAACAGGTCCATGCAGACAATCCAGTGTCTAGCCACAGGAGGATTAGCCTCGAAAGAGAAGATGGGAGAGGTGCCTGAAATTCTGAGGATGGATGCAGAAAGTGCTGGTGTCCCAGGAGGGGTGCTGGCGTCCCAGGAGGGGTGCTGGCATCCCAGGAGGGAGCAGGACACTGGAAGGTTGGGGTGTGGACTGAAGCAGGGAAGGTTGGATGGGTGAGGCCAGCTGGAGAGAGTCAGGTCCCCATGCTTCGGAGGTCCACCTGGCACTGAGGAGTGCCACATGCCAGCAGCTCTTTTCCCCTTGCAGGGAGGCAGGGATCAGAACTGGTCCTCACAGCCTGGCAAGTGGTCAAACAAGAGGTCAGTTGGGGAGGCTTTCAGCACCCCACAGGAGTTATTCACACTGTGAGATGGGGACTCCTCACTGTCCCAGCTCCTTCCGAGGAGCCAAGAGAAGGACTGACTAGTGACCTCAGAATGATAGGGCTCTGATAACGGCACCAGGTCACTCACTATCTGGCTGTGCACATTTCTAGCGAACACCCAGGGTATGCAAGTATGTGAGGGTGGGGAAAGGGCACAGAACCTCTAGAGAGCGGAGGGACGGCCATCCCAGTGCAGGAGGGAGACGCACAGACAACTCCACCCAGGACCTCTAGAGAGCGGAGGGACGGCCATCCCAGTGCAGGAGGGAGACACACGGACAACTCCACCCAGGACCTCTAGAGAGCGGAGGGACGGCCATCCCAGTGCAGGAGGGAGATGCACCAACAACTCCACCCAGGACCCACAGTACAAATAGGGCTTCAGAAGGAGCACAGCCCGCACTACTGAAAAAGTGGGCATTGGATAGGGGATGGGCTTGGTCAGGCACTATGTGTGCTCTTAAACAGTGGCCCAGACCAGGTGGGCTTGGACAGTCTGGCTGCGAGGCATGTCCTGGGGGCCGTGGCAGCAGACCTCTGGGGTGTGAAGCTAGATGCCTGTTGGATGTGTCACCCTAGCAGCCTTGCGCCCCCTTCCCACATCTGTCGGCAGTGGAATGGGGGTTCTGGGGCTACGGGCTTGGAACTGCATTATTAAGACATCTGTGTCTCTAATGAAAAGTTACCCGTTGCCGGGCAGGGGAGAGACACAAATCATTATGAATCAATTTAGCTCTGGCCAGCCATCTGCCCGGGCCTCAATGGGAGAGGCCCCCAGTAGGGGCCAGGGCTCTCGGCTCCCAGGCACGCCTCAGGGATGGACTCCAGGTCAGGGAGGCCCGGGCCACAGGCCACGTGGTGAGGTCGCTAAGCACAGGACAGCCCTGACCGCCCCCACCCCCTCGGCGATGCACCGGGCTTGCTCCAGCGGCAGGGCATCGCTGGAGACCCCGCGCCCCCTCCCTGCCCCGGTCCTGGGCTGCAGACGCCGTAGCCCTGCGGTTGCTAGGAGGCCGCCCCTCCCCCGCCCGGTCGCGGAGCATCTGCCGCGGGCCCCTCCCGTGGGCTGCGAGCCGAGCGCAGCTCCGAGGAACGAGCCAGTTGTCACGAGCGCCCTGCGGCCCCCGACAAGCTGACAATTTGTTGTTGTTTGTCGAGTGCTTTTGTCATGCAAACCCGGGAGCCCGGCCCCTGCCAGCAGCTCGGCTGGGAGGAGGTGGGGCGGTCCCCTCCCCCCCCCAGGTCATTGTAGTTGTAATCATCCCTATTACTTAATTTATTTTAAGCCGCATAAAGGATCATCTCTTCTTTAATTTTATTTGGTTTTAACGTTTATGCCTCTCCACTGAGCCACTCACCACACACTCCACTTTCAGAGGATGGGAAGATTAATGGCTTGGCCTGAGAAGTGAAGGAATGGACACAGGCATGCCAAACACAGCACCAAGGTCTCTCACCCTTGACACCCCTCAGGGACTATGGCCTTTGATGCTGGTAAAGCATTCCAGACATGGGTAGTGTGTACCTACAGGATACCAGCTTGCCCTTTGTCACCCCGACCTGCACCCATAGTGTCCAAAGGGCTGTATCCTGGAGGTCAAAGGCACCCTTCCACAGGCTCTGCTCAGCCCCTCTGGGTGGCCAAGATTCCACTGCAAAGTTACCAAACCCCCAAAGCAAAGACTGCTCCCCTGCCCCCACCTCATAGCCTTGATCTGTGTTGTAGTTCCAGGTTCTCGCTGGCTCTCAGTAAGATCCAAGGGCATGTATCAGGCAAGCCTGGGTCTAAGTCTGTCTCTGGGTACCTGGCTGAGCTGGGTGCCCCTTGACTAAGAGGAGGCAGGAAACAGGACACAGGGCTTTGAGAGAGGGGCAAGGCCATCTTCCCAGGCCCTGCCCTATCCTCCCACACACACCTCCGAGTCCTGGTGTGTGCTGGTGCACAATGACCAACTGTTTGCTGGGTGCCAGGCAACTGGGTATCAGAAAGGAAGGGGGGGGCTGCTCTCCTGGATTCAAGAGGTGGAGGTCCACCCACAGAGAAGCTGATCTTTTCAAGGAAAGCAGAGAAGGTGATGGGTCCCCCACGGGAAGGACTTTGAGACGGAATGACCAGGAAGCCCCTCTGAGGTGAGTTTGACCTAAGGCCAGCTGAGACATGCATCACAGCACAGCAGGCTGGCCTGCCCTGCCTCCACCCTTCCCATCCCAGCCCTGGTCTCTTCTTCAAGTTCACTTTCTTGGCTATACCAACACAAGCACCCTGGCTCTCTCAGACACCAGACAGTGGTGTATGTGTGTGTGTGTGTGTGTGTGTGTGTGTGTGTGTGTGTAAATCACTGTAACAAACAAAATTGGCCTGGGGAATATGAATTGCAGAATGAGTTTTTAGCATTGGAGTTCAGAGCTTTGGGGACTAGGAATTAAACAGTGAATTCTGTGACTTCTCTGCTGTGCCTGGGATCACCAATGAACTCCCCAAGTGCAGGAAGCAGCCTGTCATTTTTAGGACAGTGGCTTTGAGGGCACCCCATTCCTTCTGCTCTAGGTTCTGAGCTCCTTAGCATAGTCAGTGGTAGGTTCCCCATGATCGCACAGAACAGTGGCATCTGCTACCACAGGCCAAGTGCATAAACAAGCCTGGTTCACAGGGCTCTGGGAGGTAGTCCATAACACGAAATGGGTAGCCAAGAGCAAGCACAGGCAAGATAAAGAGGGGGTAGAGAGTGGGTGGTGGCTGAGGGTCCAGGGCTGGGGACATTCGCCCACTTGGTAGAGTACTTGCCTAACATGCCCGAGGGCTGGTGCTCAGTCCCCAGCACCAGTAAACTGGTTGCGATGTACAACTCTGCAAACCACCACTTGAGAGATGGAGACGAAAGAATCAGGAGTTCAAGGTAATCCTCTGCTACAATGGGGATTCGAGTCAGCCTGGGCTAGTGATCCTGTCTCAAATAAATTAATTAACTAAAGCCTTTTTGTGAAAGTATCCTGGGGCATAGCTGGGCAGGAAGTGTGGACCAGAGTCCTAGTGTAGATGTGGAGCTACAACTGGATGTGGTGCCCAGCTCAGAGGTCTTCCTTCCAGCCAGCTAGTTCTGGAGGAAGGCATGTCCTTCTCCCTAGTCCTCCACCATGCTACTGAGCAGATGTGTGTGTGTGTGAGAAGCTGAGGAGGGAAGCACAGCGCACCCTGAGTGTGTGACAAACTCTTGCTCACATGTGAGAAAACGGCCCAGTGGTACAGCAAAAGGGAGCTGTGACACTGGTGAGGAGTGAAGCACTGAGCCAGACCGCAGCAAGGACAAGACATGGGCAGAGCCAGCCTGGAGGCAGGACCACTTCTCCATAGCAACCGTCTAGCGCATGGGACCCTATCAGGGGCCAGGGCAGCCAGGATGCCCACTTTAGGTTCAGAGCCTGAACGATGGAGAAAGAATGAGCTGCTTGAGGTGGGGGGCCCGGGCCAGCCCCCGTGGGCATAAGTGCAGCTCCCAGAAGACAGGAGAGTTACCCGAGCACAAATCCCAGGTAGTTAACAGAAGGATGGATCTCCAGCCCCTCCTGAGGAAGCAAATGGGAATTCAAGTGAGGGATCCTTAGCTGAGAACCCAGTCTCCTGCCACATCCAGTTTATATCCAACCCCTGCCTTCTCCTCCCCTGCCAGCCAGAAGAGACCAGACATAACTTTCCATATACGGCGCTGTGGTGGTGGCTGGCAGAGCTATGAGGACAGCAGCACCAGGGAGGATCGCAGCCCACACTTCAGTGCTGCACTCCATTAGGACCAACAGGGCAGGATTAGGGGCCAGCCAGGCCTGCACCAGATACCTGGAAGCTTCACATTAGGTAATGGCAGCCCTGCTGTGGTCAGCAGGTTCCCTTGAGCACCAGGTCCCTCACATTGGTTCATTCATTCACGCACTCACTGAGCACTCACTGAGCACTCGCAGAGACTCCTCCCCCACTCTCTGTCCCTCCTGGACTCTGCTTCTTCTCTTTGTCAGGCCCCTTCACACACATCTCCCCTCCCCTACAGTCATAGGTGCTGTCACTCTCCTACATGGGGATGGCTCCAGACAGGGAACTTTGCCTTAGCCAGGCCCTGGAGTGCCCAGCAGAGAGAAAAAGTGGATAAACCCCAGAAATCCTATTCGAGGGTTCCCTGTAGCTAGGGAGTTCCCCAGCCAGCTGCCTGGCATCTGGGGCACTGAGGCTCCCAGTTCGCTCCTTCTCCAGGACTCTAAGAACTATTGTAGAACAATGAAAAATCAGGCAGGAACCTGCCACAGAGCAGGGGAGGGGACAGACGCCTCTAAAAGGTCACTGTCCTGGCGGTGCACAGGGCCACGCTTCTCGGGCACCTCTCTTGGACCCACACGGGGGGGGGGGCATGCAGCACACACCCATGAACGTCAGTCACCTACACACATGGGGAGAATTCCGGAATGGGGAGAATGGTACAGTGTATAAGAGGACGGCATGCTGCGCACAGCAGAGGTATGCAGAAGCACACACTGGGATACGCACTGGGATCCCTAGGGGCCTGGCTGGCAGAGAGCAGCTGTTTGCAATGCCTGGGTGGGACTCGGCAAGCTGACACCCAGTCATACTTGGGAGGGACCCTGGGTCCTCAGGGCACTTGTTGGGCCCAGCCCTGAAGGACCTGTGTCACGTGAATGAGCACGAGGTACCAGGGGCTGTCTGACAAGCTTTCCTATGAGGCAACTTGGGAGTCTTTGCCTGCACAAGACCTGACACAACCGAGTAGATGTGGGAAGGTTGTGCAGAGCTGGTACACTAGAACTACATCCTCAAATGTGTGTGACTCAGTGTGTGTGCATGTGCTCACCTGCACGTGTGGCATTTGGGCTGTGTCTGGAGGTGACTATCTTGGTAAGCCCTTGTCTGGGGCTCTGTTCTCCTATGCTCCCCACTGCCCTGAGGGCTCCCAGAAGTCCAGCCTCGGTGAGTGGATCACAGCCCTGCTCCCTCCTGCGCACACTTTTAATCAATTTGGTGCTTTCTTGTCAAGAAGACAAGCTCTTTGCTTCCTGAGGATCAGATGGTGATGAATGAAATATAGGGAATAATTAAATTAGCAGTGTAATGGTGGTGCAAGCCTCAATTAAAAAAATATTTCCATTGTCATAAAGTCTAGCCATAAATTTTAGGAGCCCCGCATTCTGGTGGCCTGCAGCACACAGCAGCTAGACAGCCACTCCTGTGAACATGGGTTCTCACCAGAGCGTGGCTGGGCTGATTGACAAGAGACATTGGTAAAGACAGACAGACAGACAGACAGACAGACATAGTTGTCGACAATCTGAAGTGCTCCCCCTTCAAGCCACATTTGTTATATCCAAGCAGATGTAACATGGCGGTGGTCAGTCTGAGCCCCCGTGGCACTGGCCTGCCTCTTCAGGTGCGGTGTCCCCAGCTGTCAGCCTTCTTCACCTCACTCAAACTTTGTGTTTCTTCTCACTTTAAGTTGAGTGCCAGAAACTCAGGGTGGGGTCCTTTCCTGACCCGGAAGTGCTGGGTGGGGGACCCTGAATCTCTAGATGTCCTTGGACTGTCCATCAGAATAAAGCCACAGTAACCAGTTGACAGAAACACCCAGGGAGTCTCTGGAGAATGCCGAGCTCACAGAGTGGCCCAAGGATACCCACAGGGTGCTGCGGAAGGCCTCTTGAACAAGAGGGTCCAACCAAGGTGGGAGAGACTGAGGAGCTCCAGGCGGAAGCAGAGAAGCCTGATGGCTTAGACAAGGGGGGTGGCATGGCTGGTGTAGGTAGGCCTAAGGTTGGAGGTGCCCTCGATCTGCCCCGTGGAAGCACACGGAAGGCCCCCCACTCCCACAGGAGGGCACTCACCGTGTCTTCATCTCAAGAGCTCATTGTGATAACTACTTAGTGTATGGCCCAGTATGCTAATGAATTACAGCTCTCAGACCTAAAATGGCTTTGCTGCTGTTCAGGCTCCTTAAGAACTGACAGAGCCTTGCACCAGTGAGTTGGAGAGGGAACAGTGCTGGGGATAAATCTGGGCCAAGCCACATTGTAAGCTGGAGGGGAAGAAAGGAAACGGAAAGGGGTTAGGGGACAGAGAGGCAAGGGAAAACAGAAGAGGAGGCAGAGGGGAAAGGGAGGATGAGGAGAGCCAAGATGTCAGATGGGGCATCAGAAGCCACCAGGGAGGAGGGACAGTATCCCCACCACCATCTCTTTGTATGGACTTCTGGTAACATGAGTGTCAAACCTGAGGAATGTACTGTTAGCATTGACCTCCCAGCCTTCGTCCCCTTCAGAGAAGCCCCTCTTCGAATTCAAATGTTACCCCTCCCCTTGTCCGTCCCCTCAATAAAACCTGCTCCTTAAAAAGACCCGAAGTACCCTCACCCCAAGGGTGTCACCTCGAACCAGGGACAATGACATCACCAGTTGGTGGGGAGGAGGGAAGGCATTGATTGTCAGGCTAGTTCGAGACTGAGCCTTGGTTCCACTCAGCTGACTGGACAGCACAGCTGCTCCTAACCCTCTGCTCCTTCCTAGGCCTCAGGTATGGGACTTGGGATGCCAGAGGCTGGCTTCAAGTTCTTTTGGAATTGGATCCAGAAGGAACAAAGGGTTTGGTAGAAAGCAAATGATCTTCTCCAAAGGGCGTAGTAAAGGGTTCAGCCTGCAAGGAAAGCTGAGATAATAAGACCCGGAACCTTGGCCGACCCTAGCCTTGTCCACCAGCCTCCCAAATCCAGCAAAGGCCCAGGGTTCAGAGTCTTTATTTGGCCAAAGAGAAACAAAAAGTGAATCCAACCTTCTGAGGGGTGGGTGCTGCCACCCAGTGACCTGGCTCATTTGGGGTTCAAATATCAAGGAGGTTCTGGATCCTTATAACCTCCTGAAGAGACTGGGAAAAAAGTGGTTTATCCCACTGATGAAGAGGCAAGCTAGGGCCCAGGGCAGGATCTGAAGGTCCCAGAAAACCTGGGATGGATGGGAGCAGCAAGGCCTAGGCCCAGCCCAGACTCAGCTTCACTATGGGATCCCATTGGCCAATGTGATACCCAGCCATCCTCTGTGATACCCAGCCATGCCAAGCAGAAGCACGCAGGGGTCAAGAAGGAAGGCAGTCTCCCCCGGCTTCTGCAAACAAGATTTGGGCACAAAGTAATGCTCAGTGTTACTGGAATCCGTACCTTGAATGAGGACCAAAGAGTTGCCACTGACCTCAGTGGACAGCAGCAGAGCTGGGGAGCCCTAGAGCCATGGCCTTGGTCTTGAGGTGCAACACTCTCAACCAGATCCCAGAAAGCCCAGGACTAGATAAGGGGCACCGTGGACCTTTTTTTTTTTTTTCCTGCTGGTGGCTTCTTCCGTCACTGGAAATACAGACTTATCCCATAGAAGGCAATAAAGCTGTCTCAGTGCAAGAGAATTCACGGGAGCCAGCTTTCCACACACCCTGCAGAGGAGGTGAGGAGGGCTGCTGCCTTGAGACCCTAGAGGGGGAGCAATGTAGGAAACAAGAAACGATTTAGAACCGTAACAGTTAATGATTATGGAGGCGAGGACGGAGTTGTACCTGGGTGTTTTTTCTTTATGGCCTTGTTTATCAGACTTTCCAATCTCTCCTTTAATGGCACCATGTTCAAGTTAATTTAATTCAATCAAAAGTTCTATTTTGACTTTTTCTAGGGATAACTAGTGGGGAGGTGTGTGTTCCCTCGCTCCTTTAATGGTGTCTTCTCCAGAACTGAATGGCTCAGCGTCATCTTGGCTGCCATTTCCTCCCCTCATTCCTCCCTGGAGCAGGCTTCTCTGAACACAAAGTCCCTGCTGTTTTTCTGGCTATTATTCCTTGGTGCTGCCATACTCCTTATGGTGCAGAAGAAGGTGCTGAGGGCCCAGGTGCTGAGGGTCCAGGTGCTGAGGGTCCAGTGTGCACCCACATTGAGTACCTTAGTCCTGCTATACTCCCTACAGTCCAGGGCAAGGTGTGGAAGAATCTGCTCTTCCTGGGGCCCTCTCCCTTAGGCACTGTCTCTTCTCTCTCTCACCGCCCAACATCTGTTCTTTTGCATATTTTGGCCTCTTTTCTCCATCTGGGGAGGACCCATCCTTTAGCATGGACACACGCACTCCCACAAACCCTTATTTTCCCTCTCATTCATCTACTAGCTCTTCTTTTAATCAGTTATTCCTTCCTCTTGGCTTCCCGAACACTTGATTTCAACATACATCACTCTCTGTATATCTGTGCATTCCATCAGAGCAGATTCACCTTGTAAGGGGAAAATGGGAGGGAGGTTGTGCGCCTGGAACATAAAACCAGGTAGATCCAAATAGATCTCTATTTGAACAAAAAAAAAAAAAAAAAAAAAAAAAAAAGGGATGTAGCACACCCAGGCACACATCACCACCTAGTGGCCATATTTAGAATTGCAAGTTTAGCTTATTGTGATTAAATTAATTCCTAAATCTAAACTTTTGAAGTAGCAATAAATGTCACATTTGAACACTATGGATATATTATCTGGAAATAACAGGCTGAACAGGCTGGTCATTTCACAGGCTTATGTGAAGGTTAAATATGTTAACTGGTAGAAAGACTTTGGAAAAATATTTCAGATATACAAATATATATCTATATATATATATAGATATATAGATATATATTGAAAACAGACCATGATGCCTACCAGGCACTGCATAGAAGACTCTTTGTACATCTGGGAAAACAAGATTCACCTGTGAGTAGAAACAACCCCAGATGTGTAGGAAGCTGTCATAGAAAAAGCATTGTGATGAGGATGCCTGAGGGGGCTTTCTGCACAGGGCGCAGTTTGAAAATTGATCTATGCACTATACTAAAGCCAGTCCACAGGGGGCGCAATGGGTTGGGGAGCTGGAGAGCAGGGGAAGCTTCAGCCCCAGCCACTGCTAATTAGCCAGTTAGCCAGAGGTGCAGACAGGCTAGTGTAGGGGCAGAGGTTCCTAGATGTCTGCTTGCTCCTAGTGCCTCCAGTGCCCAGTTGTTAAAGGAGATGGTATTGTTCTAACAACAACAAAATCCAGATCCTCATAGACCAGTCCGGGTGTGTTTACAGGGAAAAAAAGAGAGAGGGCTCAAATCTGAGACACAGGTCCTGTACTCGTCAGTGAGCTGACCCCAGATGTGTGGTCACACAGGAATGCAGGTCGCTGGTGTGGAGGGCAAGGTATATGGCTTGAGTGAATGCGAAGACGCTCCTTAGCGTTTCTGTGTCCCCAGTGGTGCCGTGACTGAGGGGCAGTACAGTGGCCACTGCCCAGCCCGAGCTTCCCACAACAGCCCCCTTCGTTTCTCCTTGTCCTGCTTCTGGTGCCCTCCACCCCACCTTCACCCAAGGACCCAGGCTTCCGTGGAATCCCTTTCCTTGTACAACTCCCAGCTGGTCCCAAGGGCCTCAAGTACCAGGGGGCCCAGAGGTCAGTGTCCTGTGCTTGTCTTGATTCACACAGACCCACTAAGTAAAGCGCCTCCCAGTTCCTCCACCACAGGCTGGCTGGGTCTAGGCCCCTTTGTCTGGAGAGGCCACAGGGCCCTCCCCATTATTATACCCCATCTGCAACCTCCCTCCCTAGTCCCCTTCCCAAGCCCCAAAGCCTCCCTCTCTGGGGCTGAGGCCAGCCTGAAGACAGATATTAATGTGCAAATTAGCACAACCCGACTGGGTCCAGATTGCCACTTAGAATTTGCATATTAATAAATGTTTTTGTGACAGCATTTAGCAGCTCAGGAAGTACAGAGAGTCTCCCCTCCCCCATCCCCTGTAAATGAGATAACTAGACTGGGGAAGCCAAACTTGGCCCCCTCCCACCAACCAGCCAGTGCACTTCCTCTGATCGGTCAGTCCATCTATCTCTCTGTCACTCTCTCCCCTCCCTCCCACATTGAGTGTCTAGGCCCCATATCATAGTGAGCCTGGGTAGAGGCAAGCAAAAGGGACAAGCTTAGCATCACCAGACTGCATGGAGTAGTCAGAACCCTAGAGAGAGAAAGAGAGAGAGAGAGAGAGAGGAAGAAGAAGAGGAGGAGGAGGAGAAAGAGGAGGAGGAGGGAGAAGAAGAAGAAGGAAACTGCTCAGCCTGTGGCACAGGTGGCAGGTCAGGGAAGCTCATGATTTCCCCTGATGCCAGGCCTGTCACTTTCCTAGCCAGAAAGGCAGGGCTTAGGAGACAAGAAGGTCCTAGACTGCTATGTCAGGAGCTCAGGCCTGTGGGTCTCTGGCGTAAGTTGTACATTACATCATAGGCCTCTATTTCCTCTTCTGTAAAACAGAATGGATGTTGCTGACACCCTGCTTCACAGAACAGTCATGGGAATCAAGAGACCAAATGAGGCTGTGCTTTGCAAATAAAGGAGTGGCTTACAGATGCGCCATTGGGCTTGGCTATGGAGGGAAAGTCCCGGCTGTATATTACAGACGTCTGTATTATACATGAACCATCTGGAATTGAGGATTATGTAGATCTGAGTTTTCAGCTGGCTATGGACTGCCTCCTTCAAGCATCGAAACTCTTAAACATTCATTTTTAACTGCTAAGAGGAAACGTCCAAATGCGCTGGTCTGCTTCAGCGTGAAACCTGTGTTCCTTCACACCCAGGGTTGTCCTCACACACAGGCAGTGTGCTCAGAGTCCCCGAGAGGACGTCTGCTGCCTTCTGGGATTCGGGAGGCAACATAAGTGCATGTGTGCATGCCTATGCAGGCTGGAGATCAACCCGGAGTATCTCCTCCAGCTCCATCCACTTCGTCTCTGAGGCAGGTTTCCCTGGCCTGGAAATTTGCATGAGGGCAGATGGCTAGCAAGCCCCAGGAGCCCACCCATTTCCACCTCCCCAGCACTGGGCGTTGGGAAGGAACTCAGGTCCTCAACTTTGAACCACAAACGCTTTATCAGTTGAGCTGTCTCCCCAGCCTGCCTTTAGGAGATCCTGCGTTGCCTGACGCCAGTTGCCTTTCTTGCCTGCCAGGTGTTGGCCTTTTAGCCCTTCTGATGAAACAGTAGCCTGGCTTCTCTGACGATGGAGACCAGTATTGCCCAGCTTCCCCAGGTCACTCAGGAGTGTATAGGTGCCACACTTCATCTGGGCACTAGACCCTGCGCCCCCCTTTCTGTGAGGGAAGCAGCATGCCAGCCCTGTTTGTAAACCAGCAGTTAACAGCCCAAGAGTGGGTTTTCCATGAGCAAAGTACAGGAGAGTTTCAGTCTCCAGATCATAAACATTTTACACAGGCATTAACAAGCCTTATGGGCCTTCCTGACCCAACTCCCTGGCTCTGCGTTCAGCTGCTTCCCAGTTCTGTCATATGTGGAAAAGGCATTACTCACGCATGTGTGTGCACAGTGTGAATTCTCCCTGTTTGCAAGGAATAAGCAGGATCTCAGGAAGCCATGAATTGGCTGGTGTGGCCTTCTCTCCCTACGCTGGGTGCCAGGGGCAGGGGCAGGAGCCTGTGATTACAGACCAACTGTGGGGCCAGCCTGGGGCAAATGTGAATTCCCCAGACAACAGTGTTGAGGCCCAGCCTGCCTGTGTGGGCTCTGCTGCTGCTGCCAACTGTTGACCTCTGGGTCCTGAATTTCTCATCTATCTAATGGGACAGTGACCAGGCCCTTCTCACCATTGGGAAAGTGGTCTCTGTGAACAAATGCCCGGGACTTAAAGCACTCCGTGCAGCACTTAATGAATTCTAAGTAAATATTGTTGGGCATTTGTTTTTAGAAATTTAAATTGTGTTTATGATACTAGACTGGACATGTGAATTAGCATACTCCTTTGCTTTTGTTTCTTTGAGGTTTCTTTGGGTGTTGAACCCGGGTCTTGTATGTGCTAAGCACGTAATTCTCCCACTGAGCCCTGCCTCCTATCTCTCTATACTATTTTTAAAATACGTTTTATTCTGAATATTTAAGGTATACAGCATGATGCTAGCAGGTCCGCATATGGGAAAATGGTTACTGTACTTGAACAAATGAACACATCCATCGTCCACAGAGCCACCCGTTTTCCTCTCTGTCAAAAGCAGCCATAAGTACTCATTCAGCGAAAACTCCTGACAGTAATCCACTGAGGCTAACTGGGATCTTTCCATATTCACTGCCTTTTCTTTTGGCTTTCTTATCAGGTTGATTTAGGGACCACGGGATGGGGTTCAGAGTGTAAGTCAGAGGCTCCTTCCCGGCCTGGAGCACACGGAAGCCTCCTTAAAGCTTCCCCGAGTGGCTGTTCCTCCCCATCTGGCTCGGCTCTCGCTGAGCTCCCCTGTGAATACCAGTCAGGGTTCCCACTGAGGGAGCACCAGGCTGAGCCTGGGACGGGACGAAGCCCTGCTGTGAATGTTCTGCAGACCCAGAAAGCAGCACAGGCAGGGAGGGGTGCAGGGGCCCATCTGTCCACAAGGGTCCCTGAAATCAGCCCTGAGACAGCCTCCGAGCTCGTTCTATGCATCCAGCATCTAAGTCAGAGTTTGGGCAGTGGGAAGATGGGGGGCAAAAGGCACCTCCCCGCCGCCTGAGACCCCATCCCACCCAAAGCCAGACCCTCTTCTACCTACCCCTAGGAAGTGCCCGTATGACAGTATTCAGCTCCTACGTAGGATACCTGTAAGGATCTCACCTAAGCGAACCTACTGGCCCTCAGAGCACCTGCCTGGAGCTACAGCCTCAGTATTCCAGGTGCTCCTTTCAGATCCAGGAGCCTAAGCCAAGCCCATGGGGGGGGGGGGTTCAACTGCTGTTCATTAGGGCTCACAGATTATGAGACACAATTGTTATATCCTTTGCTCTAGCGTGGCACACTGAAGGTTGACAGTATACTTGATTCCAGAATGAATTCAGGGCCTGGTATCAAATAGGGCATGGACACTGATTGATGAATGGATTGTGAGTCCTGAATGAATGGTAATGGTAGATGAAGGGACAGATGGAAGATGGTGGATGGATGGATAGATGGATGGATGGATTAATGAATGGGTGGATTGTGAATTACTGATAAAGAGTGGATGAAGGGATGGATGATGGATAGTAGATTGATGAATGGAGGGAGGGATGGGCAGTGGATGGATAGATGGAGGAATGGATGAGGGGATGGATGGTGGATGAATGACAGATGGACAAAGGATGGAGAAATAATCATGGATGGATAAATGTTTGATAGAGAGTAATGGGTGTAGATAGAGGAGGAGGGTCTAGTGGAGGATGGGCAGATGGATGGCAGTAAATGGAGGGGTGGGATGGAGGTGGATGAAGGATAGATGGTAGCAGAGGGGCTAGAGAAGCAGAAGCAGGGTGCAAAGGAAGACATGTGTGATCTGGGCAGAGACACTGTGGGGATGAGTTTGGCAGGAAGAGTGAGGAGAGAGCACTTGCACACAGGCCCTCAACCCAGAAGAGAAGACCATAGGAGCTCAGGGTTGAAAACCACAGATGCTTCCCAGAGGGACATGCGGACAAGTGAGGGGTTCCATGCCATTCATGGGTGAGAAGGAAGGCAGGCAGACCAGGAGAGACGCAAGGACAGAGAGAAGCTTCTCCACAGTCGCAGAAACTGTGGGAAGACCCGCCCTTCAGTCCATTTCAGCCTTGGGTGAGTCAAAGGTTCAGTTGGAGAATGGAGGCCCGGAGCTGAGAGAAGCCTGAAGTCTGAATTTTCAGCTGTGGCTAGTGTAAAGTGTGGCTCGAACCCTGCTCCTAAATGGACAGGTCCCTCAAACCCATCATGACTGAGAGGTGAAAGCTAAGTCTGGAAGTTAGGGGATCCAGACAAGAAGACAGCTTGGCTTCCCTCAGCAACACATCTTGACAGCTGGAGGCTGCACACGCACCTGCTCACCAGCAGCATGCATTGTGTACCTGGTGTGAGAGGTGGAGGTGGGCAGCAGTAGTCACCAGATTTCTCAAGTCCTCAGAACTCTCCCAGGGAAACCTCTTCAGTGAGGTTCATATGTCCTTCCCTGAGTCTGGCCTTCATCCTTGCTGCAGTTTGAGTACAGAAGCAGGGAACCCAGTCTGAGGTATGGAAGACATGTCCTAGAATTTCTTTGAACTTTTTAGGTTAAGGAGACATTGAAGGACTTTTCTAGCTTCAGTGAGATCCCAGATCTTGACGGCTCATTCAGAAGCAAAGAACTGGGCTTGTTTTTTTTTTTTTTTAATTTCTCATGGCCTCTTATTTGCGATGCCAGAGCTGGCCATTATGGAGGTGATTAAATTTAAAGATACTGCAGTAAACTCCAGCCTACAAAAGGCAGCCAGCATCATTAACACGTAATTGGAAGCTAAGCTTAATGAGGTAAGAGAGGAAAAAATAGGACCACAGCCCCATCTAGGGTGCAGCCCCCACCTCCGCTTACACACCTCCTCACACCTCCGTTTACACACTTTCTCACTAGCTAGGCCATAGTGTGGGGTAGGACTGGAATGGTAAAAGCAGCCTCCAGGCCACAGGGAAGCATAGTCCTGCCCTGGAGGACCCTCACCCGTCCCTCCATCCAGCTGTCTATTCAGTGCACAGTGTCAGAGCACCAGTGCACAGTGTCAGAGCACCTGCCCTCCAGGAAGTTCTGGGGAGACGGAAGCGCTCAGCTGGGCTGGGCTCCGACCTTCCATCATGGAACCCTAGCTACAGTATGCAGGAGACAAGACAAAGCTGAGGAATGCAAGCCCCACATGGGCACCTTGTGAGACAGCAAGATGGGCAGAAGAGAGGGCTCAGTTGATGGTGGCCTCGCTGAAGAAGGGACATCTCGGCTCCCTGTTTGAAGGTCCCCTGTTAGGAGCTCAAGCCTGGCTGGGGTCATCCTGAGCTCCACTGGCTGAGGATTTGTGGAGTTTTACTTTAAAAAATAATACCAAAAAACCTAAAAGAAAAAAAGCCTTGTTCACCCCCATGCGCCAGTTCCCTTTAATTTGGGGTTTATAATATATATGTGTTTACGTCACGGCAGTGAGTGCTTCCGAGGGACTTGCTCCATGCGCCGAGGCGAGGCATCTGATTTATTTCCTCTCGAAGCTCTGAGAAGAATGTGGCTGTTAATAACAACAATCCCGCCCATCTTACAGCACTCTCTGCTTTTCGGGGCATTTTAAAATCCATTATCCTATTTAATAGAATTGTAGACTCACAGGGAAATTGTAAAGTCGGGGGAATTTGTCCTCGGCCACCCCTGTGGCCCCCTCCAGCCCCGCGTCTTCCCTGGGCTCCTGGCTCTCAGTTGGTTATACTAGCCTCTTAGAGCCACTGGGGGCCAGTCCCCTACCTCCTTCAAGGAGTGGAGAGGGTCTTCGGAAGCAGCCTTCTCCCTCTGGCCTGGCACAGTGGGAGAGAGAGGGAGGCAGGCGATGTCTAGTTTAAGGAGGCTGGGACTGGGAATGCTGTGGATACTGCTCTGCTTAATGGCTCCCACTGTCCTTTCTCTCCTCACTCTATTTTGCTTCTTCCTCCTGCTTTCCCTAGATTCCCCACCCGACCCCCCAGTAGGGCACTTAGCTGAAGGCAAAATCACCCCAAGGGGCTGGGATGAAACTTACTTCCCATGACAGAGCCCAACCAGAATTTTCCCACCAGCACAAGCTGATCTCCATTGGAAACTCGTGCCAGGCCAGAGGGAAGTGGAGGCGCTAGCCCTGGGCAAGCCTTGCTGGCACCTGTCCCACCAAGGTGACTCCAGACCCCAGCACTCTCGTTCTCTACCCAGAACCCCTTGCTCCAGAGGATAACACATCCTGGCAGAACAGAAATGAAGGAGGGAGGCTCCGGGCAGCCAGGATTCTCCAGCCCCCAGCGCTGTAGCCAGGACGCACTGAAATTCAGAGGGAGCCTGAGCTATGGGCAGAGTGGGAGAAGGAGGTGCGCTTGGGAGGGGCTGACGGCAGGAGAAAGCAAAGTCCGGATAGATGTGCTGTTTGCTGCGACAGCGGGGTCCCTGCTGCAGCACAGAGGGGTCCCAGCCAGGAAGAGGACAGCCATGCAGGAGGGGAGTTTGGAGCAATGACAGTGGTCTCAGGGACAAGATGGAGGGGTGAGTGGAATTCCATGTGGCCTGGGGAGCCACAGGAGGTGAGATAGGTGACACGGGAGAGATGTGGTCTGGAGACTTGGGAGCTTGCTACAGGGCTCCGTGTTGTTCCTACAGGGTAGGGCTGAGGCTGCTAGGGAGGAAGAGGAGGTGGTGGCAGCCCAGATGGCGGCTTTAGGTGCCCCCTCATTAAGACGCCCCGCCCAGCTCCCAAGGAACCTGCCCACCAGCTTCTGCTCAGTAAAGGAAATTGATTACTTTCCATTGCAATTAACATCTGGTCCCGAGTCACATTGTTAGGATAATTTGTTACAGGAAAAGCAAAGGAAGTAGCTGTCCAGTAATAAAGTTCTTGTGGGTCCAATTAAGGAGGTCTCCTTCAGCATGTAGGGTAGGCATACAGTGGAAAAGACACCCCAGGCCCCACTCTGAGGCCTGGGAGAAGAAAAGCCAGAGGGTGAAGGAGCAGGAAGGTTGACACTAGCCCTATCTGCAGTTCTGTGAAGGACCAAGTGTGCAGAGCAGGGTTGGCAGGACCCACTGCCCTCCTGTGTGTCTGGTTCTTGCCTAGACTACGAATATAAACCTGGCACTCACAGAGTGCGGAGGGTTAAATAAGCAGTGGAGGATGCAGCTCCGTGTGGGGCCAGGGTTCAGCAGAAACCAGCCCATCCCAGAACCACTGTTTAGTCTGTGGGGGCCACTGCTCCGTCCCCTCATTGAGAGGACCAACCGAAAGGCTGGAGCTGACCCAGCAGTGGGGTCCCCATGGGACCCCGAGGCTCCCACCCCCTTCGTCCTTCTACCTCTTGTTCTGCCAGGTGTTCTTCAACCCTACCACTGAACACCTTTTTAAACCCCCTAAAGTTACCTTGGTGAATCATTTGTTTGCCAGGTAGGCAAATTTATGGAAGGTATCTGTATACTCTACAGCAAGGAGGTTCTAGAGGACATATGAGCACGTACACACACACACACACACACACACACACACACACATGCTTCATCTCACCTATAAACAACACCTCTGCTCAGATCAGCTGATGCCCAACAAATGAAGTCATCCAACCCAACACTAGGCTCAACCTGAAAACACATGTCAAGGGTCACAAGCCCCCCCCCCCGCACATACCACAGACACATCACTCGTACAAACCAAACACCTATCTTCACCTGTCTTCCCAGTGAGGATGCCCACTGGATAAGGCTGTGACCCAACACTGGCTGCACAGGATATGGTTTCACAAGGCACTCTCACAGAGGACCAGCGGGCTCTGCTCCTGAGTTCAGAGCAGGGCTGCAGCTCAGAGACCCAGGGCCGTGAGCCAAGAGACAAGGAGGATATTGAGCTCCATGCTGGGTAATGACAGTGCCCTCCTACCTCATGTCTAGCCCTAAGAGGAGCCAGGTGAGAAGGGATTGATGGTCCTCTTCCGTCCCAAGCTTTCAGAGCAGCCTGCGAGCACCTTGATCTCTACAGACCTGGGGCCCAGAACAGCCGTGCTGCAAGATCACCTGCCCCCAACAGAACCCAACTTTCCCTTGAGCACCCAGAACAAGCCATGAAGCCCACTGCTAGAGGAAGGTAGGGAGAATTTGGAGAAGAGTGGCTGGACTCCTGAAGGGCAGGGACTGTGGTGTCCCGCCCAGCTCTGACTGGGAGCTGGTGGATCACAGCAGGAAAGAGCAGAAAAGCCAAGGTTGGTGCCACGGAGGGCTCAGACCCTTGGCACAAAGCCGTCCCACAGGCTGCTCAATGATTCACTGCCTGACCACTCACTGAGACTCTAATGTGCAGAGCTAGGGTTGAGGTGTGGGCATGTGCAGAGCCTGCAGGAGACTTCCCTGCCAGGACACAGCAGCTACTTGGTGAGCTCCATAGTCCAGGGGGCTCAGAAATGGTGACAGCCATCTATCTAGCCTGGGAATTTCTATAGATTGGGGTGAAATCTCTACTCCAGCTGCCTCACTTATCCATTTCTCGGCTGAAGTTCCTTATTTGGCCAGAACTGATCCATGGAGTCTTCCTGCTGCAATTTTATTGTCCAATTAGAGTGGACTTCAGTCAGCAGCTGTAGTTCTGGGAGCCGAGGCTGTCACCTGAGGCTGTCACCTGAGGCTGTGTGGCTGGGAGTGGTTTTTGGCCTCTCCTACTGGCCTCTCCTGTCCCTGGCTAGGACACATCCTGCACATGGAACCGTCCCACCACCTCTGCTCCTGTCTAGATATCCTCCCCAACTCCTGCCCCTTCTGACCTTGCAGGCTTCTCCTCCCCAACTCCTGCCCCTTCTGACCTTGCAGGCTTCTCGAATAATAATTTGAACTCTGCTGCACCTGGGACAGGGAAATGTAGGATTGCCCCTAGCTCTAGAGCAGGGTAGCCCTGGGCACATCCCAACTTTCATTGTGCCTTGGTTCCCTCATCTTTGAAGAGCAGATTCTGGGGGCTAGAGAGATGGCTCAGAGGTTAAGAGCACTGGCTGCTCTTGTAAAGGACCAGGGTTCGATTCCCAGCACCATGTGGCAGCTAACAACCATCTGTTATTCCAGTTCCAGAGGATCCAATTCCCACTTCTAACCTCCATGGGCACTGCATGACATGGGTGCACCTACCTACATGTAGACAAGACATACACATAAAATAAAAATAAGAAAGAAAAAGAAAGAAAGAAAGAAAGAAAGAAAGAAAGAAAGAAAGAAAGAAAGAAAGAAAGAGGAGAAAGGAAAAATGTAGATTCTAAGTGCTGAGGTCACTGGATTCTGGTAAAGACAACATGAATAAACTGATAAACTACCTGAGGAAAGAGGCTTAAGGAAAAGGTTTTATTTTGGTTGTAGTTTGAGGGTACAGTCTGCCACAGCGGCAGGAAGCAGCTGGTGACATTGCAGCCACAGATAGGAAGCCTTGAAGGAGGAATGCTGAGCGGCTTGCTTTTCCTTATGGACTCTGAGACCCCAGCCCATGGATTGGTGCCATCAGCTTAGGGTGGGTCTTTCCTATCCAATGAGCCTAGCACAGAACCCCCCTGACAAATAAGCCCAGAGGTGTGTCCCCCAAGGTGATCTCAGACCCCCTTGCATGGACAGCGCCGGCACCAGGCCGGAGTCTGCTGAGGCTCCCACGCATCTTCTCCACTCCACTCTCAGCAAAGTCCCTTGAGGAGCCGGACAGTCTGGTGCACATTTGTTCTTCCACCATGCAGAATCCTGGGCATATTTGGGGTCAGGGAGGCTGCTGTCTGGGGTCAGAGTGGCTGAGTGCAGGAAAGCCCTCCCTTGGGTGCAGCGCACAGACTCACAGACTGATGCTGCTGGCCGAGCAGGACACCCCAGATCCAGAGATGGGAATGGGCCAGTCTCCTCCTGACTTACACCTTGGGGAGGGCAGAAGCGAAGCAGTGAGCATTTCACAGCACTCACTGGGTGAGCTCCACCCTGGCAGCTGTGGCATCCATCTGCCTATAAAGCATGAACAAATCTCCCTGCAAATCCAGGCCTGCTCATGGGCAGGAGTGTCTGTAGCTGGAGGGAGGAGTTCGAAGGGGAGTGGCTGTTGAACATGGTTCACTTGGCTGAAATGCCTAGTAACTGATTATCCTCCTTCATCCCCATGTAAGCCCTGACCCTGCCTTCAGCTGGCTACATCTGTGTGCTCATCGCTGCACTTTCTAAGGCTCTGTTGTCCATGTTGTTACTGGTGCCAAGCTCCAGCAACAGGTTGAAGTCACATGCATTAAGAAAGCTATGCTTGCCGGGTGTGATGGCCCACGCCTTTAATCCTAGCACTTGTGAGTTCAAGGCCAGCCTGGTCTACAGAGCAAGTTCCAGGACAGCTGGGGCTACAGGGAGACCCTGTCTCCAAAAGACCAAATTAAAAAAAAAAAGAAAGCTATGTTTACAAGCTTCTGCCTGGGACTGCCTCCAATCATGTGACCTGCCGTCTAGTCCCAGCATCAGGTACATGTCTCCATCACTAATGGGGAGCCAGAACCCAAGCACTGCCCCTGATCACTCTGGCATTGTCTTAACTCCATCCTGAGCTAGCCTTTTGTCACATAAGTGGCTATGACTGCCCTCAACCAGTAAGACCAGGCCTCTTCTCTGTTCCCCCCTCAACCCAGGCACAAGCTGAGTAGCCCTCAGTGTGAGCCTGCCATTGTTTCTCAAAGTGGATTCAGAGTCCTCTAGCCTTTTAATCTGGGGGCCTCTGTGGGAAAGAAGGATCTTTCCACAAGGTGAAGCCACAACACATGGACCCCAAGAACTGCTCATTGCTCCTTGACAGTTTGCATGCACCCTCAGGGACCACATTACTGGGAACTGGGTCCCAAGAATCTACCTAACACCCCAGGACCTCAGCTCCCTCTGGACCATTCCAGGGTTGAATCTTTCAGCTTTATGCTGCCTTCTTCTAGCAGGACTAGTAGATGTTTGTTGATTGAATTCTTGATTAATGGTCATTGAGGTATCCTGACAAATGAGAAAGGGGCTAGGATACCTATGAAAGGAGAATCTCAGTCTGATTCCCACCAAAAGTGGAAGAGGAGTACCTGGAGAACAGAATCTTTGCCAGGATTCTAGAACAACCCGGGCATGGTGGTACATTTCTATGATCTCTGCACTGGGGATTCTAAAGCAGGAAGGTCGTAAGTTGTAGGTCAGCCTGGGTTACATGGCAAAACTTTGTCTCAAAAGAAGTTCTAGACGAGATAGTGCATGAGTTACCAGAGAAAGAATGGGGTTTTGGGGGCCACACAAGGCTCACCAAGAAGCTGGGTTAATGGCTGGTTTCCTGCTGATAGGTTCAGCTGAGTTCTGTGACCCTCAGCAAATTTTCACAGGAAGCTCTTGTGTAGAGAACTAAGAAAGAATGTTCTGGGTGACAGAATGATCAGATAGGGCTGTAAGTGGCTGGAAACCGGCAATTAGGCAGTCATCCCAGGAAGATGTCACCTGGTTCAAGAAGAGGGCCCTGTCCTTGGTCCTTCTAAAAGCCACACTGCTATCAATGACTTGGCTTAACATATGTCAGCCAGTGAGCAGATTTCAGATGACTTAGAGCTGAGGGAAAAGGCACATCCATTGGATGATGGAATAAGACCACAAAGAAGCCCCAGCAGACAAAAGTGATGGGGAGAAGCCAACAGGATGATGTTCAGCAGTGGGAACTGGGAGCCTCCTGCTTGCAGCTGGGAATCCAAGTGCAGACAGGAAAGGCAGTGCTTAAAAACAGCTGCTGTCAGGTAGGGTGAGCGCGTCTGGTGACAGCTCAATAGGAAGCTCCTACAGTGTGTGGCCATCCTGGAACCCAGCTGCACCTAGACTGCTTGAAGATGTGATGTTGAGAAGGAAGTGGTGTTTGTCCTGCTCCAGTCTGGAGACCACACAGAGGGTGGGAAGAAACTACACAAACCACTTTTAGCTGTGTTGAGGACACCCTGCGCTTGACATGTTATGGCACAGGTCACAGGGTTAAGGAACTAGCACTATCAAGCCAAGGGAGGACCAACCGGAAAGACAGCGGCAAGGAAAGGGCTTTTCCTTATGGCCCCAAGGAGTGCACTAGGGACACTTGCGGAATCTTCCAGAAGTGAGTTTGTGGAAAACATGAAAAGCACGGTAACTTTCATTACTGTTTATAGGACAAGTGCCCACCGTGATGCTAAGTTTGGGAGGTAAGTGAACTCCATATTCAGAGAAGGAGCTACTTAATGGGGCATGGAAAGGCTGGGTGGCCTCAAAGTCCCCCTGTAAAGGCATCTGCCTGCCCTGGTTCCTGTAGGATGCGGGGCATCCCCAGGGCACCTCCACCTGAAACATGCCTTTTAAGTGGTGCAATCCCAGTGCCTTCTGTAGTAGTGGCTTTACTGTTGCTGGAGTAAGTCATTATGACCAAGGACAATTTACAGGAGAAAAAGTTTATTTTGGCCTGTGGTTCCAGAGGAATCAGAGTCTGTCACGTGGGGAGGCAGGGAGTGGCGAAGGGAAGCTGAGAAAGCTTCATCTTCAAGGGCAAGCACAAAGCGGAGAGCAAACCGGAAGTAGAGCCAGGCTGTAAACTCTAAATCCCGCCCCCAGCGACACACTTTCCTCAGCAAGACTGCACCTCTTAGGGGCTCCCCACCCTCTCCAATAGCACCATTCCCCGTCAGGTGCCCAAACTCTTGAGCCTACGGGGCTCCTTTTTCATTCAAACCACCACAGCAATTGAGACCGTGTGGATTCGCTGACCCCGTTCCTGAGCAGCGGGACAAGGCTCTGGCTCTGGGGACAAGGGAAGAGGAAGGAGGCCTGGAAGTGACTTGCCTGGTCCCAGGGTGACTCCAGTGCCCCAGCCTGCCCTGTTCTGCCATCTACCTTAGAACTGCCTAAGAAAACGCTCCTTCCTGAAGGCCAGTGCCTCCAAGGCTTGCATGGCTACACCCAAGTGCACAGCCTATAAGCACCGAAACATGCCTGTGAATACTGCGACATGCATGTGAGTGCCGCAACATGCCTGTGAGAGCTGCAACATGCCTGTGAGCACTGCAACATGCCTGTGAGCGCTAAAACATGCCTGTGAGCACTGCAACATGCCTGTGAGCACTGCAACATGCCTGTGAACAGCCGCAACATGCCTGTGAGCACTGCAACATGCCTGTGAGCGCTGCAACATGCCTGTGAGCGCCGCAACATGCCTGTGAGCGCCGCAACATGCCTGTGAGCGCCGCAACATGCCTGTGAGCGCCGCAACATGCCTGTGAGAGCCGCAACATGCCTGTGAGCGCCGCAACATGCCTGTGAGCGCCGCAACATGCCTGTGAGCGCCGCAACATGCCTGTGAGCGCCGCAACATGCCTGTGAGCGCCGCAACATGCCTGTGAGCGCCGCAACATGCCTGTGAGAGCCGCAACATGCCTGTGAGCACCAAAACATGCCTGTGAGCACCGCAACATGCCTGTGAGCGCCACAACATGCCTGTGAGCACTGCAACATGCCTGTGAGTGCTGCAACATGCCTGTGAGTGCCACAACATGCCTGTGAGTGCCACTACATGCCTATGAGAGCTGCAACATGCCTGTGAATACTGCAACATGCCTGTGAGCGCCACAACATGTCTGTGAGCACTGCAACATGCCTGTGAATACTGCAACATGCCTGTGAATACTGCAACATGCCTGTGAGCACCAAAACATGCCTGTGAGCACTGCAACATGCCTGTGAGCGCTGCAACATGCCTGTGAGCACTGCAACATGCCTGTGAGTGCTGCAACATGCCTGTGAGAGCCACAACATGCCTGTGAGTGCTGCAACATGCCTGTGAGTACCACAACATGCCTGTGAGAGCCACAACATGCCTGTGAGCGCTGCAACATGCCTGTGAGAGCCACAACATGCCTGTGAGTGTTGCAACATGCCTGTGAGCACCACAACATGCCTGTGAGCACCACAACATGCCTGTGAATACTGCAACATGCCTGTGAGCACTGCAACATGCCTGTGAGAGCCACAACATGCCAGTGAGTGCTGCAACATGCCTGTGAGCGCCACAACATGCCTGTGAGCGCTGCAACATGCCTGTGAGCGCCGCAACATGCCTGTGAGCACCACAACATGGCTGTGAATACTGCAACATGCCTGTGAGCACCACAACATGCCTGTGAGAGCCACAATATGCCTGTGAATACTGCAACATGCCTGTGAGTGCCACAACATGCCTGTGAGCACTGCAACATGCCTGTGAGAGCTGCAACATGCCTGTGAATACTGCAACATGCCTGTGAGCGCCACAACATGCCTGTGAGCGCTGCAACATGCCTGTGAATACTGCAACATGCCTGTGAGCGCTGCAACATGCCTGTGAGCACTGCAACATGCCTGTGAGTGCCACAACATGCCTGTGAGAGCCACAACATTCCTGTGAATACTGCAACATGCCTGTGAGTGCCACAACATGCCTGTGAGCACTGCAACATGCCTGTGAGAGCTGCAACATGCCTGTGAGAGCTGCAACATACTTGTGAATACTGCAACATGCCTGTGAGTGCCACAACATGCCTGTGAGCGCTGCAACATGCCTGTGAATACTGCAACATGCCTGTGAGCACTGCAACATGCCTGTGAGCACCACAACATACCTGTGAGCACCACAACATGCCTGTGAATACTGCAACATGCCTGTGAGCACCACAACATGCCTGTGAGAGCCACAATATGCCTGTGAATACTGCAACATGCCTGTGAGCACCACAACATGCCTGTGAGAGCCACAATATGCCTGTGAATACTGCAACATGCCTGTGAGCACCACAACATGCCTGTGAGTGCCACAACATGCCTGTGAGAGCCACAACATGCCTGTGAATACTGCAACATGCCTGTGAGCGCCACAACATGCCTGAGAGTGCTGCAACATGCCTGTGAGCGCTGCAACATGCCTGTGAGCACCGAACATGCCTGTCCACCTTGTCCACCCCTGCAGGGCCTCTAGATTTTCATCCAGCTCCTCACAGGCAAAGTTTCAGACACACACACACACATACACACATTCACACACATACACACACATACACACACACACATACACACACATACACACACATACACACATACACACACATACCCACATACACACACATACACACACACATACACACACATACACACACACACATACACACACATACACATATACACACACACATACACACACACACACATGAGACACATGC
Organism: Rhizomys pruinosus; assembly: GCA_009823505.1. Lineage (NCBI taxonomy): Eukaryota > Metazoa > Chordata > Mammalia > Rodentia > Spalacidae > Rhizomys > Rhizomys pruinosus. The sequence continues at coordinate 1,798,120 of VZQC01007402.1, read as the reverse complement.
TCACCACACAACCATAAGACCAGGGCACACAGGAAGGCAGGGCCAGCTCACCTGTGTGTACCCAGGCTGTTTTGCCAGGCCCCAGGCCAGACAGGTAGGCCTGGACTCCTGCTTTCGTACAGGGAGGTGTGCCATGGCTGTCTACTCCCTCCAAACTAAGGCAGTCACCACCCCAGGGGTCAAGTTAGAAAAATGATATTGCTAGCTTAAAGTGACAGAAGCTGGCTGCCAACTCAGGAGAGGAGGAAGTTTATGGTAGAAAATTAGATTTGAAACCAAACCAGAACCCTGGGCAAAGGGACAGTTGGAGGCTGTGGGAGCAGGGACGGGATGGGAGCTGCGCACAGTTCAGGGACAGGGTCTAGGCAGTGTCTTCTCCATCAGGCCCCGCAGGTAGTTATTCTCTATTGTGGAAGGATGAAGGCCCTTGGCTAGACAGGCAGCAAGGGCTGAAGAAGATACAAGGAACAGAAGCACAAGAATGAAGGGCAGAGGCCTCCCTGGGCTGTGGTCAGAGTAGCGGAGGCCCCTTAGGCTGTGGTCAGAGTAGTGGAGGCCCCCTGGGCTGTGGTCAGAGTAGTGGAGGCCCCCTGGGCTGTGGTCAGAGTAGTGGAGGCCTCCTGGGTTGCGGTCAGAGTAGTGGAGGCCCACCTGGGCTGTGGTCAGAGTAGTGGAGCCCCCCTGGGCTGTGGTCAGAGTAGTGGAGGCCCCCTGGGCTGCGGTCAGAGTAGTGGAGGCCCCCTGTGCTGTAGTCAGAGTAGTGGAGGCCCCCTAGTCTGTGGTCAGAGTAGTGGAGGCACCCCTGAGCTGTGGTCAGAGTAGTGGAGGCCCCCTGGGCTGTGGTCAGAGTAGTGGAGGCCCCCTAGGCTGTGGTCAGAGTAGCAGAGGCCCCCCTGGGCTGTGGTTGGAGTAGTGGAGGCCCCCTAGGCTGTGGTCAGAGTAGTGGAGGCCCCCTGGGCTGTGGTCAGAATAGTGGAGGCCCCCTAGGCTGTGGTCAGAGTAGTGGAGGCCCCCTGGGCTGTGGTCAGAGTAGTGGAGGCCCCCTGGGCTGTGGTCAGAGTAGTGGAGGCCCCCTAGGCTGTGGTCAGAGTAGTGGAGGCCCCCTGGGCTGTGGTCAGAGTAGTGGAGGCCCCCTAGGCTGTGGTCAGAGTAGTGGAGGCCCCCTGGGCTGTGGTCAGAGTAGTGGAGGCCCCCTGGGCTGTGGTCAGAGTAGTGGAGGCCCCCTAGGCTGTGGTCAGAGTAGTGGAGGCCCCCTGGGCTGTGGTCAGAGTAGTGGAGGCCCCCTGGGCTGTGGTCAGAGTAGTGGAGGCCCCCTAGGCTGTGGTCAGAGTAGTGGAGGCCCCCTGGGCTGTGGTCAGAGTAGTGGAGGCCCCCTGGGCTGTGGTCAGAGTAGTGGAGGCCCCCTAGGCTGTGGTCAGAGTAGTGGAGGCCCCCTGGGCTGTGGTCAGAGTAGTGGAGGCCCCCTGGGCTGTGGTCAGAGTAGTGGAGGCCCCCTGGGCTGTGGTCAGAGTAGTGGAGGCCCCCTAGGCTGTGGTCAGAGTAGTGGAGGCCCACCTGGGCTGTGGTCAGAATAGTGGAGGCCCCCTAGGCTGTGGTCAGAGTAGTGGAGGCCCCCTGGGCTGCAGTCAGAGTAGTGGAGGCCCCCTGGGCTGTGGTCAGAGTATCAAAGGCCCCCTGGGCTGTGGTCAGAGTAGTGGAGGCCCCCTGGGCTGTGGTCAGACTAGTCAAATTTCCAGGGAGGAGGAAGGCAAGAAGAGGTGTCTGCATTGTGGCAAGAGGAAGGTGCACGTGGAGTTGGAGGCACAGGAAGGATGGTTTCAGAGGGAGCACTTGATATGGAAATAAATGAGTGCCTAGATCCTGGGACTTACAGGGACCCCAGCTCACAGACAGAGCCACTGAGACCCAGATGACCCACAGACTGTGTTCTGGTTGGGGCAGGAATCTGGCTCTGGGACCCCATATTTAGTGCCACACCATGGGCCTGCCTTTGTCCTCAGCCAGTAGGAAGGTATGGAGCCTTAAAGCAGCCAAACAATGATCCGCAGTTGTGCGCAGAGTGGGGTGAGGGCGGAAGGAGAGCTGGATGAGCCTCCCGCTTCCCCAGCACCTTGAGCTGACAGTAAATACCAGAGGCGATGATATTGACTGTAAGGTATTATGTCCAAATGTCACTTGTGCTCTCGCTCTTTCTCTCTTAAGGAAAAAAAAAAAAAGCCTCCCTGATTTGATTTACATTTTCCCATTTCCCTACATCCCTTTCCTTTTATGAGGGTAGATAGAAAACTGCCTTTCCCCTATAGGGCCCAAAGACCAGAGCTTTTAAGAAAGTCATCGGTGGCTCCCAGTTGCTGGCAGGACAAGGAGGACACTGCAGGACAGCCATGACCTCCCTTCCATTGTCCTGGTGGCATGTGTGTGTGTACTGGCCGACCAGTGTGCTCCAGGGTTCCCTGCCACCGCCCCTCTGGGGCTAGGGCCGTGCACCGCTGTGTCTGGCGTTTACATGGTGCTCTGCAGATCTGAATGCAGGTCCTCATCTTGCACGTCAGGCCAGCACTTTACGCACTGAGCCACCTCCTGACTTGTCATTAGACTTGGGGCATAATAGAAGGTTCAGTTCACTCTCCAACTGGGGGGATGCTTGAGAACTATACTCAAGCCTTGGACTATTCCCCTGCTCCAGAACCCACAGTAGCTGCTTAATGGATTGCCTTGGTGATGAGCTGTCAAAATTCCTGGTATTCAAGCCTCCATCCTCCCCTCCCCAAAGGTCCTTTTGCCCAGCATCCACCCCATATTTCAATACTGTGATACTCGACTGTCACCTCCCCAACCCCATGAATCCCCCCAGCGACCCCACCTGTTGCCTTCATCTTCTCCAATCTCCTCCTCATCTAGTCCAAGCCAGCTTCTTACCACCTCGAAACATTCAGTAACTGTGCAGATTCCTAGGACTTCCTCCTTCCTCTCCTCCCTTCTGTTCTGCTGTCTCCTTGCCCCACCCCCAGGCTACAGAGGGCAGAGGCGCTGCCTTCTCCCTCCTGTCTCCTGTATTCCTCAGCTGAGTGGAACTGCAGAGAGATCATTTGCACTTGGCTACTCAATACTTTATGAAGACTGCATGTGAGTCGCCTTCTGCTAGGAGGATTTTTCTAATTAAGGTCATTAGCTCCAACCAGAAAGGATTACGCTCAAATTTGGGCCATGTCCTCTCACTGGGGCTGGTAGGCATTGTGTGCTTCCTGGAAGCAGGGTCCCCAAGGAGATGGCAGCCCAGGAGACACCCGGTCAATGCTCTTAGGGATCAAGGGATTCTGAAATCCCTTGCTTAGGGTTCCTGTGTTCCTGGCTGTCTTCCCGCATGGCCCGAGTCCTGAGTTTTCCAGGTGTATCCTAGAGTGGAGGCCAGGGATGGGCCAGTTCCCAGGTAGCTTCCAGGGTGAGGTGAGAAAGGACTGTTGTGTCTCCTGTCCCACAGAAAGAGCACCGTGTGGCAAACGGAACAACAACCTGGAACATGTCTGTGGACATGCTGGGAAGAATCAAGGAGACAGAACACGAAAGCAAGGGAGGCTGGGCAGCGAGAGCAGGTGGGGAGTGGGGTCACGTAGCCTAAGTGCGCAGCAAAGCACTACAAATGATGGGTCCTGGAGAGTCCCCTGGAAACAGTCCTGGAGGGGACGTGAGAGTGAAGTATTGCTTAGACATAGAAATTTCAACCTGGGCAAATTTCTCCCCAAGTTTGGGTCCCTTCCAGAGGAGCCCTGAGTTTCAGAAGCAGTGATTTCCTGGAGACACAGTGATAGAGGCAGACCCCACCCAGGCGAAAGGGGCACACAGAGAAGGCCGCAGAGGCGGAGGGCCTGGAGAAGTGGATTGGAGGAAAGCATAGTGGTGGGGAGCCAGCAGACACACTGTGGTCAGGAACAGCACACAGGTCCACCTGCTGGCTGTCCAGGAGGGGAACTTGCACCTCAGATGCCACAAGGAATGCTGAGTAAGCAACTTGCTGAATGCCAAGGGCATTGAGAGCCCACACCTCTATTTTTATTAATTTTTGTGCCCTTTTTCTGAGACTGGGGGTACTCACGCTGTTGCCTGGCTAGCTGAGAACTATCAGCAATCTTTCGCTCCACATTCGAAAGTGCTGGGAAAACAGACCTGAGAGAGGCCATGCTTTCCATCAACCTCTGTGTCAGGGGCTGGCCACTGTCTCTACTGCCACCTGCCAAGGCTTGCATGTCCTGGCTGTAAGCTCTTGCTGGGAACCCAGATTGATGCCCCCTCCCATTGTTCGAATTTTGCACAAAGTAAGAGCTTTATGACATTTGGAGGGGCCTGCAAAGATGTCACACACAAATGATGTCTGTGCTGCTTTTTGTCAGGTATTTGGATACCTGGAAAAAATAGGTCCTCCTTCTTCCTATTTAGCATGTATGTCCAAGAACATGATAAATTCAAGTGCAGGAAATATTGCCTGAGTGGAAAGTTTCAATCCTTTATTGGGAAGCTACAGACGGTATTTTTGTTTTTTCAAGACACAAAAGCACACTCAGCACCACCTATGCTCACCCAGACTCTAGTCCCTTCCCAAGTCCCCAGGACATCTATGGAGTTCCCAGATGTACACTAAGCATCTTCGCCAATGAGGTAGGCTCTAACCTGCACATAGGCATGCCCAAAAAGGGAGAGAAATGAGATTTGAAGGCAAAACTGGGGGAAAACACAGAAAAACTGAGAACATAGAAGTGAAAGAGTGAAGATGTGGACCAGGCAAGTGGGGACCAGGAGGCAGCACCTTCCCTGGACAAATCCCAAGTAACTTCAGAGGGAACAGCTGGCAATAGACAGAGACGAGGAAAAAGGCTTCAAGAGACACAGGGCTGATGGGAAAAACGAAGTGCTTCCTGGGCAGCAGCCAAAGATGGTCCCAGGCCCCACTCTGAACAATAGACTCATCCGGAAGTCCATGGTGAGTCTCCTCTGGAAGAAGAGTTCCACAATCCTCCCAGGGCTCTAGCAGAAGCATGTCCATCTGGGCAGAGCCCTACAGGGCTCCCTGACCCTCGGCCATGCCCATGGGTCATGTGTTTCCCTAGGAACCCTGTGGCCAGCTGGCTCAAGGCCCCTGAAAAATCACCAACCCACATGGGCTGGGCTGCCTCTCAGGCTGGCCTGGACCTTCAGTTTAGTCTGCAGCTCAGACTTGATTAACATTTAAATGCCATTCGGTGTGGGAGGAGGAACTGCTCAGCTGGAACAAACCAACCCTGAGTGGGAGCCCTAGCGGAGGACAGGCCTGAGGACCCCCCAATCCCCAGTTTAGATTGACTCTGATCTCCAGGGGTGAGGGCAGCAGCAACCCTGGGGCGTGGCCAGGCTCTGTTCCTCTCCTTAGGCCTCCCGCCCAACTTTATTTCACCAAGACAGGGGCAAGTCCTGTCAGGCACAAGTAAGTTGTCAGGGCCTCATTGGGATGCCCCAGGGCTGCTTCTGTCTCTGCCAGCTTTGTAGTACCAGGGGCTGGGCTGGCTTTGGACTCCCTGGGTATCCTAGATAAGCCCCCTGCCCCCGGCCTCCCTCCTTTCCCTCCTGGAAATCTATGGGCCAAGGGAAGGAACCCCACCACCGTCACACACACCCTGCCCAGCAGGTGCCTCCTCAAGAGCAGCACTAATGGGCTGGCTGCTCTCCTGGCTGTGAGCCTCTGAGGGGAGTCTCCCCATAAGACTCTGAGAAGGCTTTAAAAGCCACTTAAAGTGTCCTTGATGAGGCACGGTGACCCCTGAGAATGGAAAAGACCAGGCTAGAGTAAGGAGCTGAGAAATCCACACACAGACACATACACATTGTACACTTAGACACACATGCATTGCACACATAGATACATACACATTGTACACTAGGTGGGTCCCAGGCCCCACCCTGAGCTAAGTAGGGTCTGGAGAGTATAAACAAAGCCGGCTAATTTTGTTAACTGCTTCAGATGGATTTACATATCCAGGAGGAGTGCTGTCCTCGGAAGTCATTAACACAGAAGTCTAACTTCACTAATGGGGCAGCGGCCAGGCTCCACCTCAGCTTCCTGAGATCAGCGGGAGCCCTGGGCAGAGCAGCTGGGGAGCCACAGAGTGGAGGAAAACCCACCTCACCATTCTAATTCAGAACTATCCTTTAACTCTCCATGCCCCAGGCTGGGCATGGACTCGTAGGCTGAGCCAGATCCAGGCCAGGAAAAGCTGACTTCTAAAGATCAACCCCCCTGTGGAAACACCAGTGTACACTTATTATTATTATTATTGTTGTTGTTGTTGTTATTATTTTGGTCTTTTTGAGACAGGGTATCCCTGCAGCCCCAGCTGGCCAGGAACTCACTATGTAGATGGGCTGGGCATGAACTCATAGAAATCCACTCTCCCCTGCCTCCCTAGTGCTGGGTAAAAGGGGTCCGCCACCACTCCTGGCTGCCACTGTACTTCCAGCCTGAGTTGCCTTCTTCCAAGCCGACTGCGTCAGCACTGTGGGGTGTTGGGGGGCCAGGCTATGGGTGAGGAGCACTGCCAACAGGACGGGCGAGTGAGGTCCTAGTATGGGCCATGACTGTGCTGGGGCTTATTTATAACACATTTGGGTACTGGGGGATTTGGAGTACCCTTTTGGGTTCCTAGCCTCATTAATAACAGAATTTAAAGACAGACTCAAAAGGAAGATGGGCAACTATTTGATTAAAATTTAAGAGAAAAACAACAGGGGAGGCAAGTTGTAAATCTCTGCAGTTGGGTGGAAGAGGAAGGAAAAGAGGAGATCTGAGCCTTCTGAGTTAGGGCCTAGAAAGCTGGTTGTTCACCAGCGTTGGCAAGCGGTGGCATCTGGGAGGGGAAGAGGGCTTCAGAGAAAGCTTGAGAAAGCCCAACATGTCCCGGAAAGCCTGCTAAGGCTTTGGGGCCATATTCGGAAAAGATAAGGCAAGAGGAAAACATGCTTAGTGCCAGGCTGTGGATGGGAGTCCAGAGGTTGTCCAGTTCAAGTCTGTTTCCCAGGACAAAGGGCTGTACGAGGGACACACATGGTTAGAAACAGAAATAAATCCCAGCACTCAGGAAGCAAAGGCAGGTAGATTGCCATGAATTCAAGGCTAGCCCGAGCTACATAGCAAGTTCTTCAGGCCAGCCAGGGCTACATAGTGAGGTTCTGTCTCAAAAAAAAAAAAAAAAATAGAGACAGTTTATTAAGAAAAGGAAAGCTGGGCAGGGAATGGTGGTGCACATCTTTAATCCCAGTACTGGGAGGCAGAGGCAGGTGGATCTCACAGAGATCCAGGCCAGCCTGGTCTGCATAGCAAGTTCTAGGCCAGCTGTGGCTACTCTGTCTCAAAAAGACCAAAGAAAGAGAGAAAAAGGAGAGGGAAGAAAGGAAGGAAAGAAGGAAGGCAGGAAGGAAGGAAGGAAGGAAGGAAGGAAGGAAGGAAGGAAGGAAGGAAAGAAGGAAGGAGGGAAGGAAGGAAGGAAGGAAGAAAAGAAGGAAGGAAGGAAGGAAGGAAGGAAGGAAGGAAGGAAGGAAGGAAGGAAGGAAGGAAGGAAAGAAAAATAGAAAGAAGAAAAGGAAAGCACTTTTGAAAGTGGAACTGAACTACAGCGCCGAGGGAATCGCCCTTTTGAAGCGGTTTACGTGGCGCCCCCTCTCCATCGCACAGGCCTTCCTCATGCCGCCCTCCTGGCCCACTGAGGCCCAGGTGAGGAAGGGCTGCCAGACTTTCCATGCAAACTGGCTTCTTTTATGTCAGTCTCTTGTACATGTCCCCAGAAAGACTGGGGAAGGAGAGGTGGCTTTTCAGTCACCTGGCCCTGTGTCCTGGTTGGGGCAACTCAAAGCTAGATCCCCCTGAACTTCCCCACTGTAGGGCGGAAGGCACACTCTCCTTTTCATAAGCATGCTGGCTGCCTCTCCAGGAACAAAAGACAGGTAAGCCAGCAAAAAGCACAACACATTTATTTAATCCTAGTTTTCATGACATGGGGCCTTCAGAAATGAAGGGACAGACATGCAGGAGCACAGCTTTGATGCTTGGGCTTGATGAAGAAGGGACAGTGGTGTAGAAATGGGATTTCATGGTGACAGACTGAGATGAGACACCTCAGCAAGGGCAGCTATGGACTCTTCAGGGCCTGTCTACAGCACTGCTTCCTCCTAAGTGTGGGGCAGGATCCCCCACCATGAAATCTTCAAAGGAGGAAGGAGAGCTTTGTGGAGAGGGGTTTCTAGTTCCTATGACCTGCCTCGGGGAGGAGGAATTCTGGTTCCTGTGGCACACCTAGGCAGAGATAGGGAAGGGGACACAGAAGGACAGACAGACCGCTTCTGGGGCTTGTCCAGTGTCCTTCACTTCGAAGCACTCAGTATGACAAAGTAGCACACTTTGGAGGGCTGTTTTCTGATCCCCAGCACCACACAAGTCTAGGTGTCTGTACCAAGCCCCGAGGTGAAGTCAGGCCGGTAGGGACACAGGACCCTCAGCCATTAGGACACAGGCCTGGATCTGGGCTTCCCGACTCCAAATGTTCTGAGCTGCCTGTCCTGCTGGACAACTTCGGGCAAGTGACTTCCCCTGTTTGGGCCTCAGTTTCCCCCTTTGTCCTCCCCTGGCAGACAGCGTCCGTAGTTCCACCCTACTCACTGTGCAGAGGACAGGAGTGGACCCCTCCTGGCTGTGAGCACTCCCCCAGCTCAGCTGCTGACAGGACCCCACACTGGAGTCGCCAGGGCTCACCTGGCGTTCCTGCTCTACGGCCTCTGAGGCTCGGTCATGGCTCAGTGTCGAGCTGTTCATGAAGGTGCTCCCCAGAAATGGGGAAGGGGCCTTGGGCAGGCGGTGCTGAGCAAGGTGAAATGGATGACTCACGGCTCTGCTGGGGCCTAGGTGGCCCAGGGCTGCTCAGCTCCGAGTGCTGACATGACCACTGATGGTCAGAAACCATGGTCCTCCAGTTCTGCAGGGCGCTTGGCCTGCATATTCCTTGAGAGTTGTCATCCTTGGATGCCCTGGACAGGTCTTCATTTAGCCCATATCATGCGCCAGGAACCCCGCACTCTGCACCCTCCAGGAGCCTGTGGTATCCAGGGAGTAGAGTTGGCATCAGCCACGATTTGAGGGAGGGTTTGCACTATGCTTCTGTACCCTTCCCAGCCAGGCACAGGGCCACCTCAGGAGCGGACAACACGGAACAGCCTCAGTGGGCCATGCCCCCCTGCAGCCCCTGCCCAGCCTCTCCACCTGCCTACCATGTGGCTGCTTCCCTCTCCACCTGAGGTACACGTAGTCTCCACACTCAACCCTCACCTCCTCTCAGCTCCTGCCTGATACCCAGCCTCCTCTAAGACTCCCTCCAGTCCTGACACACACCACTACTGTCCTCATAAGCAAAATGGGCATCAGGCGATGGAAGCTCACAGTGCGACCATGTGAGAAGGCCACGGCTTGGGGCAGGAGAGAGCATGGGTGCAGTGGGTTACAGCGGCTGGGTCCTGTGTCGTGCGGGAGGGGAAGACTGTGGGAAAGGAAGACCAGAGGAAGAAGGCCCAGGAGGGAGGCAGGGAGGCTGCGTGGCCACTCAGGGGAGCTGGGGCCTCAGCTATGAGGGTCCAGGGGAAAGGTCAGGGCACGGACACAAGCCTAAGCAAAGTGTCCAGAGCCTAGCACGAAGCGGCTGTGGGAGAGATATGTGGAGCTGCGTTAGAGACCGAGGTCAGCATGTGGCTTAGCTGGGCCTTGGGCCAGGCTCTGAAGTTGCTGCCCTGGGTGTTTCATGAGATCCCTTTCAGGATTACAGAGAGCACTGCTGGAGCTGCTGCCCGCCCACAGCAGGCCTCTGTGGACTCCGGCACTGCCTTCCCTCACGTTGCAGTCCCCCGTGTGCACCTTGGCACCCAGGCTGGGGCTGCCCTCCCTCATTCCTCTCTGTACCCCGTCCTGGCCTGGCCTCCCTCTGGGCCTGTATGTCCTCCGTTCTCTCTTGTTCGCTCTTTGCTCCTCTGCCAGTCACTCTCCCTTCAATTACCATAACACAGAACAAAAGAATATGTTATTATTTGGTGTCTTTATTAAATCAAGTTTTATGTTCTCTGTTTTTCATTTTTAAAGTGGATGAGTGCCATCCTCCATTTTCCTATGAGAAAGCAAGAGCTCAGCAGAGTGGCTGCGAGGACCCTGCGGTGGCCTCGTCCATTGCTCAGTGATTCTGGAATGGGAAAGGGAAGGCGCGGCCCTTCTCCTTGACCACAAGGCTGCCACCAGAAACAAAACTAAGGGTCTCAGTGTAAGCAGTGCACAATTTCCCTAGAGGCCAGGCCCCAGTGGAGCTAGGTGCCTGAGGCTGGAGACACTGAGGAGGCACCGGCTCAGCACAGAGGCCTGGAGGCACTCAAGGCCCTCGCAGAGGCTCTCTGTTGAGGATTGTCAGGCTCAGCTGAGTGAAAGCCTCTATCTGGAGGACATTAGGGCCCAGGGTCTTAAGGTCCCATCTAGGGTAGGAGGTGACGGGTGGAAGGCTCAGGCCCCACATCCACCAGGCAGCCACAGGGACTAACCCCATCCTCCCTCATCATGCACACTACCCTCCAGGCCTGTGTTTTCAGTTCACATATATCCACATACTCAGGCCTGTGAACACCAGGCCCTTGGCACACTCTGTTGTACACACATGCCTTACACAGCCACACAGGCTCACATTGTCTCATTCATGTACAAATCCCACCCTGCCCATATACAGTGTAAGGATTTTTCCAAACTCAAACTATGTACATGGGTATACACGCCCACAAGTACAGAAGCACATGTGCACGTGCTCATACAGACATGCACACACACACACACACGCTCAAACACACATGCACACACATACACGTTCATGCATGCACACATGCTCACACACATGCACACACATGCTCAAATACACATGCACACATATACACGTTCATGCACATATGCTCATACACACACTCAAACACACATGCACACACATGCACGTTCATGCTCATCTACACATGCACACACATGCTCACACATGCACACACAAGCACGTACCCGCACACATGCTCATACACACATGTGCACACACAAGCACAGTAGCACACATAACCCTTTTTTTTTTTTTTTTTTAACCCTGGAAGCCCTGCTCTTGGTCTCTGGAGAAAGTGCTGCTAAGAGCCCAGGCTTCTTCCTGGCTGATGCTTGAGACATCCTGTCCTGCTCCCTTCTCACCCAGCGCTAGGTGCTTAGAGCAGAAGTGAGAGCTGAGAATTCCTGCAGGCAGGTACCCCCGGAAGCCTGGAAGAGGAGGCCTGCAGGCAGGTACCCCAGAAGCCTGGAAGAGGAGGCCTGCAGGCAGGTACCCCCAGAAGCCTGGAAGAGGAGGCCTGCAGGCAGGTACCCCCAGAAGCCTGGAAGAGGAGGCCTGCAGGCAGGTACCCCCGGAAGCCTGGAAGAGGAGGCCTGCAGGCAGGTACCCCCGGAAGCCTGGAAGAGGAGGCCTGCAGGCAGGTACCCCCGGAAGCCTGGAAGAGGAGGCCTGCAGGCAGGTACCCCCGGAAGCCTGGAAGAGGAGGCCTGCAGGCAGGTACCCCCGGAAGCCTGGAAGAGGAGGCCTGCAGGCAGGTACCCCCGGAAGCCTGGAAGAGGAGGCCTGCAGGCAGGTACCCCCGGAAGCCTGGAAGAGGAGGCCTGCAGGCAGGTACCCCCGGAAGCCTGGAAGAGGAGGCCTGCAGGCAGGTACCCCCGGAAGCCTGGAAGAGGAGGCCTGCAGGCAGGTACCCCCGGAAGCCTGGAAGAGGAGGCCTGCAGGCAGGTACCCCCGGAAGCCTGGAAGAGGAGGCCTGCAGGCAGGTACCCCCAGAAGCCTGGAAGAGGAGGCCTGCAGGCAGGTACCCCCGGAAGCCTGGAAGAGGAGGCCTGCAGGCAGGTACCCCCGGAAGCCTGGAAGAGGAGGCTTGCAGGCAGGTACCTCCTGGGCCCTGCCTTGGGTCTCTACTCACCCAAGGAAGCATCTAGCTCTGGGATGAAGGGTCAGGCAGCTGGGATGGATCCTGTCCCTGAAGGTCTCCAGTTGTGAAGCCTGGCCCCAAATGCATAGAGTTATTGACAGAATACATGTCTCTATTCATAGGGACCAGAAATGTTTCCAGTTGACATTTGTACATAGCCAAGCAGGAGCCTGTGGAAAGACCAGACCACAAGTGCATCTCCCAAGTGCAAGGTTAGGGCTGCCATGCCCAGGCCCCTGCATCGCCCTCCATGTGCTGTCCAGGCCTCTGCATCACCCTCCATGTGCTGTCCAGGCCTCTGCATCACCCTCCATGTGCTGTCCAGGCCTCTGCATCACCCTCCATGTTATGTCCAGGCCCCTGCATCCCCCTCCATGTGCTGTCCAGGCCCCTGCATCCCCCTCCATGTTATGTCCAGGCCCCTGCATCCCCCTCCATGTGCTTTCCAGGCCCCTGCATCACCCTCCATGTGCTGTCCGGGTCCCTGCATCCCCCTCCATGTGCTGTCCGGGCCCCTGCATCCCCCTCCATGCGCTGTCCAGGCCCCTGCATCCCCCTCCATGTGGTGTCCAGGCCCCCGCATCCCCCTCCATGTGATGTGTGCACTCTTCACTCTGCGGAGAATCATTTTTCCAGATGGAGTCCTTGCAAGTCTAGCAGCCCTGGGCAAGACTGAGCTTGCTTTCATTCTGTGAGACTTTTGTTGGCCACTCAAAAAGACGCAGTTTGGGGGTCTGTAAGACGAGGACAGTAGCACTTCCCAGCACAACCACTGGGGGCGGGCTCTCTGCTCTTGGCACATGGCCTGGGACAAGTGAGCGCCCACCTTGGGGCGTGCTCCCCTCTGCAGTCTGTGTCCTAAGGAAAAAATAAAGACTGGAACTCTTGGTTCTGACTGTCCTGAGTCATGCCCAGCCCCTGCTCTCGGAGTAGGGTGTCTGCCTGAAGAGCCGCGCTGCCCAGCGTTCTCTGCTCTGCAGCCCACCACTGTCATAGGCCCTTGAGGCCCCCTGGGCACTTCCTGGTCCCCCTCATCCACAGAGTAGAGCCTCCGGCCGCCCTGTCGCCCTGCACACCACCGCTGCCAGCTCTCTCCTCCCTGCCTCAGCTAGCCCTCTGAGCTGCACATTCCAGGAACCCCTCCCCCAAAGGCCTCATCCCCAGTCACCCCACACCTCTTCTTAGGGGCCAGCTTAACCCTCCACTGCTGTCTCGGAGTTGCTAAGTCTAGCCTGATTACTGAATTTTTGCTCCATGATGCCCAGTCAAGCTTACCACTGGGCCTCAAAGGCCCCTCAAGAAAGGATCCTATCGCACTCAATCTGGGACCTTCAGCCCCTGCACCAGTAGCTGGGCACGATTCTGCTACAGTCACTGTGCCTGCAACAATGGTCGCGCCACTCGACACCACTGGCAGTGTGGCTGCCCCACTGACCAGGCCTTGCTCTGCTCTAGTCTCACTTCTGTGCCTTGGCCCTGTCTTTCCTGGGGTTCTCCTGTGCCTTCTACTCCTGAGCCTCCCACTATCTCAGAGGGGGAGCTTCTGCCCTGCCCTCCACTGCCTCTGGAGCCTGCTTCCAGATTCTGACCTGAATTTAGATACTGACATAGTAATTGAGGAAGGAGCCCTACCCTAGGATCAAACTGCCTGGCTTCCAGACCAGTGCACTTCCTTCTTGTAAAAACGGAGAAAGACGGGCGAGCAGAATGGCTGAGCTGGTAAAGGGACTTGCTGATAAGCCTGACAGCATGAGTTTGATCCTCACATCCACACTGTGGGAGGACAGAACCAGTTCCCACAAGTTCTCTGACCTCTGCATGCACAGCAGGGCAAGCACCCATCCACACACAGATAGATAAAGATAGATAGATAGATAGATAGATAGATAGATAGATAGATAGATAGATGATAGATAGGTAGATGATTGATAGATTGATAGAAGATAGAGAGATAGATAGATGATAGATAGATGATAGATGATAGGTGGATAGGTTGATAGATGATAGGTAGATAGATAGATATACGATAGATGATAGAAGATAGATAGATGATAGAATGATAGATGATAGATAGACAGATGATAGATGATAAATTGATAGATGATAGATGGTAGGTAGATAGATTGATAGATGATAGATGATAGGTAGATAGATAGATATATAGATGATAGATAGATGATTGATAGATAGATGATAGATAGATTGATAGATGATAGGTAGGTAGATAGATGATAGATGATTGATAGATTGATAGAAGATAGAGAGATAGATAGGTAGATAGATAGATAGATAGATAGATAGATGATAGATGATAGGTGGATAGGTTGATAGATGATAGGTAGATAGATAGATATATGATAGATGATAGAAGATAGATGATAGAATGATAGATGATAGATAGACAGATGATAGATGATAGATAGATGACAGATGGTAGGTAGATAGATTGATAGATGATAGGTAGATAGATGATAGATAGATTGATAGATGATAGATAGATTGATAGATGATAGGTAGGTAGATAGATAGATAGATAGATAGATAGATAGATAGATAGATAGATAGATAGATGATAGATAGATGATATTCTTGAATGGAGAAAGATGGCGACATGGAAGAATCAGAGGAGGTGTAAGCTTTCAGGCAGGAGCACTCAGCTCAGTAGCTATAGCCCTTCTCACAGCCACCCTGCCTGGCCGCTCGATTCCTGTTCTTGTCCATGTCCAGAGTAAGCAGAAGCCTAGGACCCTGTTCTAGCAAAGCCCAGAGTAACAGTTCACAGCTTCTAGAATAAGATGTCTCAGATGGATGGAGGAGGTCGCTGCAGGATTACACCACTTGTGCCCACCTCCCCTCCCCCCGACCCCACCTCACTCCCCATCTTCCACCCCCCCCCCGCCAGCTGAAAGGGTGGCTGGGGACCATGAATGCAGAGCTCTTAAGACCCTGTCTTCAGTCTGAACGGCTGTGCAAACTTCTCTGCTGTCCACACCTGTGGCTGGCTCCCTGGAGCTGCCCCTCCTGGGCCCAGGACGCTACTCTGGAAGGCTTTTTCTCTAGACGCTCCCTCAGTGTTACAGTTAATCCAGTCCTTCGCTGCCTATTAAAGATAACTCATCATACAGGACAGTCAGGAAATTGGAACTGAGGCTACACAGGATCAGTCAGAGACCTGGGCAGGGAGTCCGGCCTGGTGAGGTCATCCCTGGGTATTTTGGGCCACAGGCAAGAGGTAAGGGAGAGGCACCCTTTCTTAAGAGAAGGTGACATGTATATAATGTATATAAACATATAGAACCATCATTAGCAGGGATTCAGCTGTCTGCTACTAGTTTGCAAGATAAATTGCATTAATCAAACCGATGCCTTCTGAACTTTTGGTGAGCTGTTTCTTATGCTAATTGGGCCACTTAAAGGAGACTCTCAGTGTACCAAGATCTCTGGCTGTCAAGACAATTACTGGCACGTGCAAGCCCCTCCCTCCAGGCCCCTTCTCCCCAGGCTAGCACCCATTCTTTTAAAAAAATATAATACTAATGAGAAGAGCTATGCTAATTACCTGGCCAAAAATAAAACTCTGACAGGAGGGGGGATTGGGTGAGGCTGTGACCCACAGGGATGCTTGTGTCACTTTGAAGGCAGTGTGGAGGTTTATGGGTGGGGGCTCCCTGGAGAGCAAATGTGGGGTCGAGTCCAAGGTCCAGACCTGCTGCTGCTGTTGTGTGATGTCCTGATTTAGGGCTTCAATCCACAGACCATGAACCTTGGAACTGTGCATCCCAGAATCGTAGGTCCCAGAGGAGAGATGTCCACAATCAAAGCCAGCCATTTTGAGCTGCCTTCTAGACGCTGAAGGTCAAAGGAACCTTTGAGAGGCTCTCTGACTTTAGCCTGATCAGTCAACACGGGGGTCAGTGCCTGCTCAGTAGAAGAGTTCACACCACCTTGGTAGAGGCCATCTGACTTTAGCCTGATCAATCAACATGGGGGTCAGTGCCTGCTCAGTAGAAAAGCTCACACCACCTTGGTAGCCTTCATGAAGTCTGGGAAGAGGGGATGTATAGGGTTGGGTCTAGCGGCAGGCAGGTCCTGCAATGTGGAGTCCTGATTTCGTCTGATAGACTCCATACCATACTGCTTTTAGAACGATGGGAATGACCAGGAAAGGGTTGTGAGTAGGTAGGGGCTGCAGAGAGCCCTTTACAGACCAGCAGGCCTGCTCAGGGTCTGACAGGAGAGTGCTTGAATGGCTAGCTGCTCAGAAGCTCGGAGCCACAGGAAGTTCCTGGAACACAGGTATTTATTTGCAGCTTGCCCTTCCTGGGGGAGAAGTTCCTGCTATCGTCAAATCATGCTCACATGGACAGTCTTGGCTCCATCTTTGCAGCTGTGTGCTGGAAGGTAGTCTGCTCTCAGCGTCCTTGCTGGTCAGACACCACTTGTGTACCTGTCCCTGATTGGTCAGGCCTGTCACCCACGCAGCAGGACAATAAATTCTCCTAGATCGATCACTACTGTGCCCCTTCATTGCTGTTGCTTTCTCTCAGTTCCCACGAGCAGACTCTGTTCCTCAGCGTGGTTGCTGAGGCTCAAGTGAGAGCCAGGAGGGGAAGGGGTGAGTCTGAGACGGGTCAATGAAACAACTAACCTGGGAGAGATTCCGAGGGAATAATTCATTTTATTGGCAAAAGTCAGGGTCTTTTATACTAATCACCAGACCTTGAGATAGAAATGGGGGATGGGGTGTGCAAGAGGGTCAGGTTCCAGCCGTCATGGCTCCTGTGTCAGGCTCCTCCAGGATAACGGATAAGGAGACTTAGGGTGTGTTGATAGTACGGAGGTGCGACACTTTCTCTGCCAAGTACTTCAAAGGAGGGCCTTAGGGTATGAAACCTCACTTTGGCAAACAGGTATGAACAGGTACTAACAGGTATGGTGCTCAAGCCAAACAAAGCCTTACCCTGTCACCCCTTTCCTAAATTCCATGTCCTACTTCAGGACCTTCTCCTTCCTGGCTTGCTGGGCTCTCCTCCTCCTTGCAGAGGCTGCTGCACTTTGATGATGACATCACGCACACAGTCTGGTGACCAAGCAGGGCAGAATTAAGTATTCCCCCACACGTGGCTCTCAATCTGGTGGTCATTGGCTTTCTTGCACATCTTCTCTTGCCCATGAACTCTGTCCTGCAGCTCGCATGAGCCCCCATTCCTCTCCACAAGGCTCGTGACCCCCCACCCCTGCCCCACTGTACTGACGCTCCTCTCAGTCTCACACCATCCTCCTAAAGCAGGCTGTCAATCCCTTGCTGCTTTGTGATTCTGAGGGGTCTGGTCCAGGCCTCTGTGGCATCCAGCTCACCTGCCTGCATTGTTACCTTACATCCTTAGCACAGTACAGTGGCTGGTTGGTTATTCACACTCCTCCATTCATTCCTACTTGGAGAGTCAAGGAATGCAACTTCCCATTGGAATTTAAAAAGAAATTCTTCCTTAAACCCATCCTATTCCTGATGCCATTTAAACACACTTCTGGGTCATCTCAAAGTGTCTCCTGGCCCCTATTTCTTCTTTAATTGCACCAGAAAGGATCTGCAGCCCCTCAGACTTCTTCCAGACACTTCCATGTGTTTCTTTCGGATCCTAGAGAAGGGATGTGACAACCCTGAGCTGGACTCGGGATCAGACTGAGAAAGCAAGACCATGCCCAAACCTAGAAAGCACCCCTTGCCTCCAAGTTTTCTGCCTCCGTTTTGCTCAGTGTGAGTCACGCACTGTCCAGCATCCTCCTCCTGTCTCTTGTCACCCAGCATTGCCAGAGCATCTTCTCCTGGGGCTTTCTCGTGTCTGTGGGACACTGTCACTTCCCATTCCTGCCTCACTGTTTCCATCAGGGGAGACTGGTGCTGGCCAGGAGACACGCACTGCCCTGGGCCAGCAAGACACGCACTGCCCTGGGTCAGCAAGACACGCACTGCCCTGGGCCAGCAGACATGCACTGCCCTGGGCCAGCAGACATGCACTGCCCTGGGCCAGCAAGACATGCACTGCACTGGGCCAGCAAGACATGCACTGCCCTGGGCCAGCAAGACATGCACTGCCCTGGGCCAGCAGACATGCACTGCCCTGGGCCAGCAGACATGCACTGCGCTGGGCCAGCAGACATGCATTGCGCTGGGCCAGTTGCAGCAAAGTAACCACATTCCACTGACTGGGGTCTCTTGCAGCACAGCCCCCTAGGCATGTACCTGAGTGTCCCGACCTCACTCCTCTTCATCCCTGGGATAGTGCCTCACCACGCACTCCCATGGAGCCCAGGGTGACAGTGCTTATCTCCAGAGGCACAGGAAACGGCTGTGCCTCGACTTTAGATGTGTGATCCAGAAGCTTCTTTGAGCAGACTGGGAAAATGGTTCAGCAGGTGAAGAAGCACTTGCTGTGCCAAGCGTGAAGACCTGAGTTCAATCCCGAGAATTTATATGGAAAGGCCAAGTGCCTCCCAGCATTAGGGAGATGAAAGGCAGGCAGATTCCAGGCAGCCCACAGGCCCTGTGAGACCTGGTCTCAAAAAAACAAGAAATCAGGCAGCGAGTGGCACACACCTTTAATCCCGTGCTGGGGAGGCAGAGGCAAGTGGATCTCTGAGAGACCAAGGCCTGCCTGGTCTACATAGCAAAAGCTCCAGGCTAGCTGGTGCTACAGGGAGACCCCCTCTTAAATAAGACACAATAATTCCCCCCCCAAAAAAAAAACAAAACAACAAAGAATACACCCTGATCCTTTGGAACAACTCTCTGTGTCTCTCTTCTGCCAGGGTCACCTGCTCCACAGGTGCAGGCAGGCTGGCTTCTCTCATCCTGGTTCTCAAGAGAAAGGGCAGAAAGAAAGCAGAGCTGCATGTCCAACCTGTGGCCTGGGGGCCACAAGCAGCCAGGGCAGCTCTGAGCTGTCCACTGCAAAATCATAAACTTAGTTAAAACATTCAAAGTTTTGTGAATTTTTTCTTCTTGAAACTCTATTTCAATGTTCTCAAGTGTGAACTCCATAGAAAACAACACCCTGTTTGTTTTCATGTTGGAAAGTTGGAGCTACCCGTGAAGGGATCTCCTGGGTAGGCATGCAGTCGGCCTGTGGGCCATCCTGTGAGGAGAGGGCAGGCGAAGGCCGAGGACTGCAAGTCAGGGCCTCTGTGGGACAACTTCCAGAGGAACGCAGACGAAACGCCAGTGGTGGGGTATGGGTTGCAAACCCTTATTAATAAATGAACAATTGGCCTAGCATTCTCCTGATTGATGAGCACTGCAGTATGTCAGCCTGGTGCACAGAAGAGCCAAGGATAAATCTTCCCTCCCTGGCTGCTGTCAGCACTTGGGGAGGTGGGTGACTAGAGTCCCTGGGGACTGCACGGTACCTAGACTGTGATCTGGACTCACCTGGTCTTCTCGACTGTGTGTACAGTGAGACTCCTGTGCACCCTCTAAGGCTCTGAAACAGTCCTAGGCGTGGGACTGCTTCCTCAGGCATCACTTCATCTCCACCCATCTCCACTGAAGCACATCACCAGCAAACTCCCAGCCCCTGGCCACCGTCATGGCCCGGCCTGCGAGCATGCGGCCTTCCGTCCTCCTTCCCTCTCGCCCCATCACTCCATCTGCAAAGCTCAAGTTGGGCACCCACTCTGTC
The DNA here is from genome assembly GCA_009823505.1 of Rhizomys pruinosus. Taxonomy (NCBI): domain Eukaryota; kingdom Metazoa; phylum Chordata; class Mammalia; order Rodentia; family Spalacidae; genus Rhizomys; species Rhizomys pruinosus. The sequence continues at coordinate 1,778,402 of VZQC01007402.1, read as the reverse complement.
CACCTGGTCAGCAGCACCAGCAGTGGCCTGCGGCCCCTTCTGCCTCCACAGCTGCCTAGCTTCTCCCACCCCTGCCTGCTCTGCTTGTCTTCTTCAGTGTCACCTTGGCAGAGACTTTTCCCAACTCTGAAACTTGGCACCACTCCTTTCCTGAATTCTGTGCCTGTGGGTGGCCATAACTGATACAGTTTGTTAGTATGTGCACTCTGATGAGCACATACCTACACATGCACATGTGATTGCCCCTGAATTGGACAGTCCATCAAGGCAGGCCCATCCAGGACTGGCACACAGTAGGTAGTCACTAAATTTCAGTCACATGATGATTAAGACAAGTCAATCCAAGATGCCAGTATGAAATTAGCAAATCCGTCATGGCGATTTCCCGCTCTGCGTCCACTCCCTGCCTCTTCCCCAGGAGCTGGAGCCCTGTCTCCCCCGGGTCGTCCCTCCGACCTATCATGTTTTGCGGTGTCTCCTCCCAAGGGGTGTGCATGGTGGAAAGGGATCTGGCAGAGGGGACTCTAGGCACCGTGGTGGCCAGGTGGAGGAGATGAAGTGTGCACAGTTCCTGACTGAGGACGATCCTTTCACCCTCATGCGCCACCATAGAAGGGACTGACGGTGGTCCTTGCCCCGCACCCCAGAGGTAGCTGCCAAAGCAGGCCAGGAGGTCGCACACCACGGCTCTCCCAGGAAGGCTCTACTGGGAGCAGTCTGCTTTTTAATTACTAGGCTTTAACTATATGTTACCTGCCCTGCTGCCTCTCCAGAAACAGACAAGACTTCCAGGGCACAGTGGACTAGAAGCCTGCTGAGAGCCGAGCCCACTCAGCTTCCTCTTAAGGGTAAGACACTGGCCCACAGTGGGCACGAGGTCCAGGGCCAAGCTCTGGAGGCTACAGAGGCTGGAGGCTAGAGAGGCTGGAGGCCAGAGAGGCTGAAGGCCAGAGAAGCTGGAGGTTAGAGAGACTGGAGGCTAGAGAGGCTGGAGGCTGGAAACACAGCCTGAGGGAGGCCACCTCTATTTCCGTCCCCGGGTCCTGCCCTCTTAGGACCCGGCTCCATTCTCTCTTCAGCCTGGAGTAGCAGGACATCCACCCTGGTTGTGCCCATGGTCCAGTGCCTACCGGGGCTTGTGCCTGCAGCTTCCTTTCTTCTTCAGCTTCTAGGCCCGTCGCACTACTTTCCCCGACTCCTCAGACTCCTGTGTGCTCCCCAGGGCGGGGAAGTCTCTGCTGCCCCCAAACCTAAGGCCTTGGCTCATCTGAGCATCAGCAGAGTACACTGGTCCCCAGTGCTGTCCAGCATCCCCTCAGAAGGCCACATCCTCCATCAGGTCTAGAGAGGCTAGCTGCACCCAGCCAGCTCTTGGCTGCCTGTTCTTGCCCACCAGCATATGCCCCTCCTCTCTGGGGCATCCGTCTGGCCTGCCCTTAGCTCTCTGGCACACTTCCATGGCTCATAGGAGGATCTTCCTTCAGTTTGACTAGGACCAGTCCTTCTATAGTGTAGCTTTAGTACTTTTGACTGTAGCCAAGGATAGAACCACCTTTCCATAGCTGCCTTAAAAACAGACAGGCTACCATTTATTGGAGAGCATGGTATTGTTTGATTGCAGTCCCAGCACTTGGGAGGCAGAGACATGAGAAGGTAGAGTTCAAGGCCAGGGGCAGTAAAGTGCTTCCTGTACCAGCATGAGGGATGGACGCACACAGAGATGCAGGCATGGTGGTATGCGTGTAATCCCAGTAATGCGGAAGCAGAGGCAGTCACTCTTCAATCAGCCGGCATAGCTGAACCAGCAAGGCCTAGGTCCCAGTGAGAGACCCGCTCTTGAAAACGAGGTAGATGTTTCCTGAGGCACCTGAGGCTGACCTCTGGTACACATGTGCATGTACACACACACACACACACACACACACACACGTGATCAAGGCCATCCTCACCTACGTAATGAGTTGGAGGCTACTCTGAGCCATATGAGACCTTGTCTCAAACAAAACAAGAACACACAAAACAACCAAACCAAGCAGCTCAGGAGGCCACTCTGATCAGCACTCCCTCCTGCTTCCCTCCGTCCCCATCTCTCAGCCACAGCACTCAGTGCTCTGTCATGGAATCTCCGGAAAGTCGTCCTCTGTCCCAGGGCTGCTTGCCAAGTAGCTCTGCAAGCTGGAACGCTGTGGGAACAGGCAGCAGGAGACCTGGGCAAGTGGTAGTCCCAGAAGGAAAAAACAGGCAAGGGTTGGTGCAGGCAGACATGAAAGGCTCTTTGGAAAATGGGTCAGAATTTGGTTGTGGAGAGATCACTCCAAGCCAGGGAACAGTGTGGGTGACTGGGGAGGAAGCAACGGGGAAAAAACTAACTGCAAGTGGTGGAGGGTGAGCTGTCGGAGTGGGCGGCAGAGGGTGAGCTGTCGGAGTGGGTGGCTTGGCAGGAATGAAAGGGAGGTTTGTGGGTGAAGAAGCTGACAGGGAGTCTATGGACACAGACCTTCACACACCAACTTGTCCACATGCACATTCCTGGAGAACCAGGGTTCGCAGGGCCGTGGCCTGGTGAGCACACGGAGCAGGCCACGTCCACACACTAGCTGCCCCCAAACCCTTCACAGGTGCCCAGACCTCATCAGACAGTGCCTGCCTGCCCACTTCTGCCCGTATATACACGTGCTCCTCACAAGCCAGCCTTGCAGGCTGGAAGCTGAACACAAAGCCTGGGCCAGTCCAACACAAGGCTCTCAACCCTTAGACTGCATCCTGGCTCCATCTGGTGGGCATTTGGAATACTGCGCCCTGCAGTGTTTTAGGAATGCTCTAATCCTCCTCCTCCCTCTTCCCTGCCTTCACACACACACACACACACACACACACACGTACACACAGAGACAGAGAGAGAGAGACAGAGAGAGACAGAGAGAGACAGAGAGACAGACAGAGACAGAGAGAGACAGAGACCAAGAGAGAGAGACAGAGAAAGACAGAGACAGAGACAGAGACAGAGAGACAGAGAGAGACCAAGAGAGAGAGACAGAGAAAGACAAAGACAGAGACAGAGAGAATGAGAGTGAGAGAGAAAGACGGGGAAGTGGGAGAATATCACCAGTGATGGCTGGTCATGACAGCATCCCATACTAAAATTCACACCTGCCTCATAACAGCTCTACTAGGCTCACGTGGTCTTTATGCTCACACTTCTCAGCAAAGCAAACTTAGAATATAAGAGTAGAAAACACTACTTTCAGCCCAGGGCAGACACAATCCACAGCTGACGCCCACACGTGCTCAAGGACAGAGTCTGCTTCCAGCACAGTGGATCCCTCAGTGCTTGGCCCCTCAGGCTCCCACCCAGAATGGACACCCACATGCTTTATGAATCCTCTATGATGACCTGGACTAGACACTCCCACATCAGCTTGCACCTCTGGACCTAGCATTCGTGGGGACCATCAGGGACAGGACAGACAGGCTGCTCCCATAGCCCCTCTGATGTTAGAGCCCAAGGGCTTTCTTGTGCTAATAGGACGGGTAAAATTAGATCCTCTCTCGACTGGGTTTGTCCCACATGGCTCACAACACATCTTTATGTACATTAGCTCAACATTGGTTATTACACCCCACCCTGCTTGTGATTTCCCATAAGGTACTGAGGTTGGGGGTGATCCTGCATCTAGGAGCCTCTGGTGGGGATCCATTTCCCTCCTGCTGGGACGTTGGCCTTTGCTCTCTGCAGTGTGGGGTGGGGAGTCCAACACAAAGGGGCAGGGTAGGGAAGATAGTCCACCGGATCTGCTGCCCCTGTCTTCCAGAGGCCTGGCTGTCCGCTGCCACAGCAGCAGTTGGAAACAGAACAAGGGATCATGCACTCTGACCCAACACTCTCTGATCCTTGTGTTCCCCAGGATAAACCTGCTTGCTGTCTTTGTTGGATCACAGGACTGACAGCAGGGAGCATTGGAAGCCTTGGAGGAGGAGGCTGCTGTTGCCAACCTCCCACCCCCCCCACCCCCGTGCGGAATTGCTAGGGATGAATCTCAGGGGCCAAATGCAGGGGCCTGGAAGGACAGGAAAGAGCTGGTGGGAAAGGCAGTCCACTCTCAAGTCCTTTGGGGACAATGATGCCTCCAGCCCTGTGGAGCCCTGGTTCCTATCTGTGCCCCAGGGAACCCTCACTAGGAATCCCAAAGGCAGTGCCCTCCCTGGCCCACCAAGGCGCTTTCATCACTGTGGCTGTAAGCCTTTGTCTACAGAGAGCAGCGAGGCGTTTCCTGTACAGGGGCCGAGTGAGGGAGCAAAACAGCAGACTCTGGATGATCAGACCTCAGCTTGGCCTCACGGGAGAGTATCTGATAGAGCCAGATGCCTCACGGGAGCAGGGAGCTCCCTGTGACGGGGGGCATTCAAGCCAGGGCTGCACAAGCTCTGGAGGGTGCGGTGACACTGCTGCCGCATCTTGTGGCAGGGGAATCAGAGTCTATGGCTCCCTGTCTCTGTCATGTCCGTCAGCAGGGACACACTGTTTAGGAGTATTTTCACATGGCTATCTGACAAAATCCAACAGACCCTGAATCCGAGGGTTTCAGGGCAAGCCCTGGTCTAGAGAGGAGGCTCATGACTGTTCCCTGCCCTTAGCCCTGTGGAACTGGGAGATGGGAGAGGACACCGGCTCAGGAACACGTTTCAAGAACGAGTGACTAAGAAGTTAGCCATAAGCCCACAACCTTCACTGAGTCCCCTTCCTGTCCCAAGGCTGGTCCACAAGTCGGAGAACCTGAAGCTCCCTAGGGTCTCCCACCCCGTGGAGGCCCAGCCCAGAGCCCCATGAGAATGTCTTAGTGATGCATCAGGGACCCCAATGTCTTTGTCCCCTCTTTGAGTGACTCCAGCTCAGTCAGAGCAGAGCCCAGCTCAGCTGGAGAGACACCAACCTGAGAATTCAGAGCACCATCCACGAGCATAGTTCCCTGGCTGATGTGGCCTTTTATAGGTCAAAATGGTGCCCCTGCCCAGGGATTAAGTGCATTAGACACAGAGGGCCTGAGGCCAGGGTTTAGAGGAATATGTGTGCTCAGGCCGACCACACAATCCTAGGTCTGACACCACAGTGAGAGTCGGGAAGTGAGGAGACCCATCTCAACTGGCACAGGATCTACTGTAGGCCCTGCAGGGAGAGGGAACCTGACACCGCAGGGCTAATCCGAGGTTGTGCATGCGAGAGCGTGGGGCACACTGTCCCCAAGCCTGGGGACAGCTGATCCATGGAGACTCAGTGTTGACCCTGACCCTTATCTCTGCTCCCTTCTGCCATATGTTCAAGCACAAGACACCTTAGCAAGAAACCTTTGCAGTCTTTGCACACCCCTGAGAACATGTGCAGACACACCTGCATGCTCACATGAGTATGTCTGTGTGCCTGTGTGCAGTAACCCACCCTCCTTCCCCCAGGCCCTCAGGAAGTCCACTTTCCAGCCAGGGATCCATCTGAGGGACACACAGTTCCCCTCCCCAGAGCCTCAGGGTGAAATCTATCATCATTATCCTAATATCATCTCTAGTCTCGGCACTGGAAGCAGCTAAAGAAAATACCAAGGCTCAAGTCGGGCGAGGGAGAGAAAAGCAGAGATAGGAAATATGATTTATGATGGAAATCAATGCAATCATAATACTCCGTGCTTATAAAATTGGGCTGTGCCTCCTGGGCCCACACAGGCCCACTTCAGCCCTGCCTGTCACCAGAGCTGGGGATCCTGGGGGCTGGGCTGGTATGGAGGGAGGAACCTAAATGCTGAGCACTGCCCACCTGCTTCCCAGTCTTCCTCAGAGGGAGGGGGTTCAGAGCACTATGCAGAGGGGAAGCGGAAAAGGTCCAGCAGCGTTGGCTGGGTCCCCAGGAAGGCAGGTGAGACAACATTCATCTTGAGCACAGGGGGCCGTGGTGTCTCTGTGCCTGGTCTGAGGTCAGCTGCTGTTCCCTTGAGACCGTGGAGCTAGGAACCACCTCAGCACAAAGTTTGATAGATAGTCCAAGAAGACTGCACCCCACCCAGAACACCCCCATCCAGCATCCGGAATCCATCCAACAATGATACTCATGTGCAGGTGACAAGGGAGGAGGCGGCAGGCACAGTGCAGTGGTGACATGGGGACAATGGTGATGGTAACAGCAGTCACACTTGAGTTCTTAGTACGTGTGTCACTCATACAGGGCAGAGGTCGGGCAAGACACGCAGACACCATGGTGAGGCCTGGAATCAATCTCGTTTTCACTTCCCAACATTTCTAGATCTGAGCCAAGAATTCTGCACCCTAGCTCAGTGGCCTGGGGGACCTCAGGGGCATGAGATCTCTCCGGTACATGAGGATGTGAGTATCCTCTCCTGCCTGGAGAATCCCTGGGCTCCATGACAACTCATATGGGCTAAAGACAGGGCCGGCGGGCAGTGAAAGCACGACTTTCAGATGGACGCTGCCTGCCTGTGATGAAGCCCGCCCAGGGACGGCCTCCTTCAACCCCTTTAGCAGGAGTCAGGATTCCAGCCAGTGGGCGCCGCCTGGACACATGGATGGCAGCAGAGCGGCTAGCTCTTGGTTGTGCTTGGTGAACTCAGTGGGGAGTGAGACGGAACTGAGAAAGAGGGCCTGCAGGGACCACAGGCCTAGGGTGGGCTCTGCTGACCAGAGACAGAGTTCCACCCGGGGGAATGCCCTGGCTGATGGGGCCTTCTATAGGTCAAAATGGTGCCCCTGCCCAGGGATTAAGTGCATTAGACACAGAGGGCCCGAGGCCACAGTTTAGAGGAATTTGTGTGCTCATGCCTACCACACAATCCCAGGCCAGGCCCAGCATCTCAGCGCATTTTCAATAGGGCTGAAGGGAAGGTGAGTCCGAGCAGAAGATGTGGGCTCAGGATGTGGAGATGCGCGTCTCCTGCTCCTCTGCTCTTAGGGCCTGGGGCTCAGGCCAGCTCTACAGTCCACATCAGCCTAACCCGTCCACCAGACCCCAGCGCTACTTCAGGCCCTTAGAAGGAGGTGGAAAGGGGTGCTGCATGTGGAAGGGCTGTGGGAGGAGGGGGCAGCCAAGGGCGGGGCCCAGCCTACAAGCGAACACTGAGAGGGTGAGGATGCCAGGCCAGGGAGAGGCAGTGTGATGGAGGCCGCAGGGCGCTGCAGCTGGGCCCAGGGTCAGGGCGATTGCGCCGGCATTTCAAAGGGCACCCCAGGGCCAGCACCTGCCTCAACAAGACCTCAGGAGCTCGATAGACTTTCCAAACCTAATTAGTGTTTAATGGTCTGGAGAGACGCCGCATCCGCCGTCACTGGCTGCGCCATGGCTGCGCTGTCCAGCCGCAGGTTCTTAATTAACCTTTAAGGAGCCAACCCACTAGTGACCGCCTCAGGAATTCACACGTCTATCACCACTCCAGTGTAACACTTGTCAGGGCTAATAGGATCTTGGGGGACACTGTCCCACATGCAAGTCCCAGGTTACCCTAACCATCCCCTGAAAGCAGACTTCGGGAAATATGCTGAGGGGGATGTCTGTGACCATCAAGGTGAGGGGGCAGTGCTTGGGACTTTACAGTGAAGAAGAGGGCAGAGGGCAGGCAACTCCGGTGCCTGCTGCCTTCAGAAAGCAAGTTATGGCTCTTCAGTGGTGCCAAGGGGGTGCGGGCAGGGAGTGGGCAGTCTGAGGGGACAGGCCCTAGACTGTGGACACGGGGCCACTAGGCCTTCTGGCCGTTCATGACTCAGACACATCCTGGTGGAGGTGAGCAGGGGAAATCAGGAAGCATGGGGTAGTCGACGCAGAGGTTGGATTCTAACCCTAGAGAGCCAGGTCTGGGGAGCTGATGGTGAGGTGGTTCCCAAAGGCCACTGCAGTGGAGACAAGAGATCTCTGGCTCTGGGCAGGCATGTCGGGCTGGTGGCTAACTGGCATCCAGAATTTACGAGGGACAAAACAAGAAAAATGGCAAGGTGTAGAGTTACCTTGTGTGACTACAGGCTGGGTGGGGTCTAAGAGGGGAGGAAGGGGGGCAAAGCCAGGGGCCAGTCCACCCATGAGAACCTAGTATTCGGGCAGGGGAGGACTGGAACTTGCCAGAGGTGGAGCAAGGGAGGATGGGGAATTCTTATGAGAGCTGGGAGAGAGACATGGTAGAGATGAGGGGGTCCCGGCGCCGTCCATGTGTACAATGCCCATACCCCATGACACACCTGCATGTACAGTCACTTACGCAGCCCCCCATCATCTTCGCCCCATGGGCAGCCAGGCCCACCCACTCCAGCACATGCTACCAACACTCCTGTGATCATCCATCCATGCACTCACACTGGGGCGCACTCTCCCACAGACCCCCTCTATCCTCATGTACACAAACTCGTATTCGCACCCAAGCCTGACACACTTGCAGGCGGTGCCCGTGACCCAGAGACCCTGGCATGTTCCAGAAGGAGGGCCGTGATCGATGCTTATTAATGAAGCTGCCCCGGAGATGGCTAATTGATGGCGGTGTGCGGCTGTTGTCTGGAATTTAACCTGATTCATCATTTAGCCTGCTGGAGGCTGGAGAGCTGTGTTAATTAATGCCAGGAAAACAGGCTTGGACGAGCTGGGTGCAGGCGCACATTAGAACACTGGAGAGCAAGGAGCAGAGGGAGGGAGAAAGGGAGAGGGAGAGGGAATGATTAAATCTAAAGCCCAGAGACAAAACAAATTCCAAAACGCAAATGTCGCTGCCTGCCTGCGTTTGGAGATGACTCAGGTTTGCGCTGGGCCAACATCATCAGATTGTGGCATGGGGATTAAGAGCAATTTCCTCTTCATTTGTCATTTACTTGGTAAGGGCTTTGTTTTTGCTTTGGCCATGCCTGAGGACTCTCTCCGGTCTAGGAATAAACCTAGAGCCTTGAGAGAGATCTAAGAAGGCCCAGGTTTGGGGAGGGGGCAGAGGGAGCCTGGCAGCAAAGTACAAGTTGGGTCTGGGGACAGGACTGGTGACATGATGGCACAGGCAGGGCACGGGAGATGAGACAGGCCCGCATTTGGGCTGGAAAGAGCCTTGCTGATAGCTAAAGCTAGCCCAAATGTCTCTAAGACTACACCCTTAATAAGCATGCCAACTCCCTCCAGACAAAGGTGTCCACCAGTCAAAGTGAAGAAATCACTTCCAGGTGAGCTAGGAGCTGGCCCTTCCACTGGACGCTGAGTCTGGCCATTTGGGAATCAGTCTTAGTACTGGACTAGGGGCACAATCAAAAAAAATCCAGTGCACAATAGCTTCAAAAGAATACCTATGCCAGGCCTAGTGGCGCACACCTCTAATCCCAGCACTCAGGAGGCTGAGGCAGGCAGATTTCTGTGAGTTCAAGGCCAGCCTGGTCTACTGAGCAAGCTCCAGGCCATCTGGGACTAAAGGGAGACCCTGTCTCAAAAAGACCAAAAAAAGAATACCTAAGAAACTGGGTATCCTTTAATCCTAGTGCTCAAGAGGTAGAGACAGGTAGATCCTGAGATCAAGTCTAAGCTGGTCTACACAGTGAGTTCCAGGCCAGTTGGGACTGAAGGGAAGTCCTGTCTCAAAAGAAAAAGAAGGAAAGGAAGGAAGGAAGAAAAGAAGGAAGGAAAAAGAGAGAGAAAGGAAGGAACGGGGGGGGGGGAGGAAAGAACCTTAGAAGCAATAACCAAGAAAGGAAAATACTTCTATAATGGAAACTTCAAAATATAGATGAAAACCAGGCATGGTGGTTTGCACCTAGAATCCCAGTGGTCTAAGAGTCTGAGACAGGAAGACTGCCATGAGTTGAAGGGTAGCCTGGGCTACACATAGTGAGTTTAAGGCCAGCCTAAGCTACATAGTCAGACTCAGTCTCAACGACAACAAAACTGATCTCAAATTATACTATGGAGCCATAGTAACAAAAACTGCCTGGTACTAGCATAAAAGTAAACACAGAGGCCCGGGGTGTTCCTTTAGTAACTTGCTTGCTGTACAAGCAGGAGGAGGAGCAGAGCTTGGTCTCCAGTAACCACATCAAGGTTGCCTGTCAGTGCTGGGCAGACAGATGCAGCAGATCCCGGAGCTTCCTGACCCGCCAACCTGGCCAAATCAACAGCCCTGATCCATCCCAGTGTACCCAGTAGGCCGAGGCAGAATAGCACTTACTGGCCATTTAGAAAGCTTCTTTCTTCTAGAGATGGTGACAAGCATCAAGATGTCTTAGAGCTGCCCACACCTCCCCCAGGCACTCAACAAACATTGGACAGATGAATGAATGAGGAAGCGAATGAATGAGTTTTGTGGGCCATCAATGTAGCAGACACTGAGTAGAGAGGACAGAGCTGGGATGGGGCAGAGGAGAGAGGACAGAGCAGGGATGGGGCAGAGGAGAGAGGACAGAGCTGGGATGGGGCAGAGGAGAGAGGACAGAGCTGGGATGGGGCAGAGGAGAGAGGACAGAGCTGGGATGGGGCAGAGGAGAGAGGACAGAGCTGGGATGGGGCAGATGAGAGAGGACAGAGCTGGGATGGGGCAGAGGAGAGAGGACAGAGCTGGGATGGGGACAGAGCTGGGATGGGGACTACAGGTCTCTGTCGCACCTGTCTCTGCCTCTCTCCAGAGGTGATCTAGTAGTTTGGGGTCTGTACTCTGAAAGGACAGGAAGGAGCAGGGAGAGTGACAAGAGGGCAGGAGGGAGAGGGTGGCTGTCACTCACACACTGGGCACTTGTTAGGTGGCAGGCTCTGTGTTAAGAGTTTCCATTTAGCCCCATCCCCACACCTTCAGGGTGTGCCTTTAAGGGGTTAAGTAACTGCTCTACCTCAATGAACACATAAGGCAGAGCTAAAACCACAATCCAGGCTCATTTCATCCAGAATTATCCATCCGCTGTTTTTTCAAGTATTATGCACCCCCACCACCCTGAAGAGGGTTAGTGACCCAGCCTGGCAAAGCAGCTAATTAGTGTGGTTTCCACGGCAGCAGCTCTTCACTAAGACCAGACAGATCCTCCCACCCTCGCCAGTGCAGCCCTGGCTTGTGGTGGAAGCTATAAGACTGAGCGGACATGGGACTTGAAGACAAAGAACCCACTGTCTTTGGTGCTGTGGACTTCCAAGCTTGGACTGGGATGCAGGACCTAGTAATCCCTGCTGCCCCAGGGTCACCCCACCACCCTGGGGTCACCCCCACCACCCTGGGGTCACCCCCACCACCCTGGGGTCACAGATCCGTGAGCTTCGTCTTGGTGATCTCTCACTGAGACCCTTACTTTACCTGTTCTAGCCCAGAGTAGTATTAACCCACAAACTGATCCCCTCCCCCATTGCCTCAGGGAGGGAGGGAGGGGACAAGGAACACCAAAAGCCAAGCAGAGGTCTCTGTCCTGGGCTTGGGCTGGTCCTATCAGAAGACTTCTGACCTGTCCAGGGAGCAGAGGCTGGGGAAGAGCCGACTTCATTTGAGGCCTTTAGGTGAAAGGAAAGCAGAATGTAGCACAGATTCCACACAGAAAGGAGGGAAGAAGGCTGAGAGGAGGATGGGAAAGAGGACGGAGTGTGGGCTGCAGCAGCCGCCCACCAGCAGACTCCCGGTGCTGCCTGCTGCTGCCGGCCGGACACCACAGAGCAGAGCAGCCTGTTGCATAGCAACTGCAGCAGCTTGCTCCTAGGACTGGACCAAAGAGGATGTGTGGGCTGCAGAGGGGGCTGCCAGGACCCAGGGCCGCATCCATCCACCCCTGCTTAGCCCCTTCACCAGCATTGGCCTGGGGCGAGGGTCACTCGGGAACCAAGAAGTAAAGCTGTGAGTGGAATAATTCTTTGTGGAATGGTTTTCTTGCATCAGCCCTGATGTTTTCCTACAGGGCCTGAGGGAGCTGGTTACCAGAGAACTAGACGTCTTGCTCTAAGCTTTTGTCTGCCGTTTCTCAGGCTTCTTTGAGCTCACCCTGTCCTCCCGTGCCCTTTCTAGAGCACCCCTGGTAGAATTTGGTTCATGTCTCAAACAGGCAGGGAGGTGCCCGAATGATGCAGTGCTCAAGCCCCCTGCCTGCCTCACCCTCATCCTCAAAGACTTTCCTCATTCCCACACCCTGTACCCTCCCCTTCGCTCACCTCCTGCCCCGAGTTACCCCCCAAGTGCCCTGCCCTCAAAGCTACCCACCCTGAGAGTTTGAGCTTCAGGAAAGAATAAAGGACACAATCTCCCCTCTGTGTTCGTGGTAACATCTAGAGCAAAGGAGGGGCTCGGTTCACAATGCTCTGCCCGGAATCCCAGCTCCAACTACATGCCCGGCTTCTTAGGACCTGACTCAAAAGCAGCAGGCCTGTCCCCAGCCTGGGACCCAGCCATGTCCCCAAGACAGTTGAAAGCTGTGCTTCTTCTCAGCAGCTGACATTACCCCTTCACACCCACGAAGGACACCAAAACATCTGGAGACAGCTACCCAGAAGCAACTGGTGTCAGTGCTTGCCACGTGAGCATGGGCACTCAGAAGATGGCTGATCTACCAGTGAGCTCTAGGCTCAGTGGGACCCTGTCTCAAAACATAAGGCAGAAGACTGGAGAGTTGGCTCAGCAGTTAAGAAAGAAAACACGATTCATTTCCTGCACCTACATGGCAGCTAATAACCGTCCACAGCTCCAACACCCACTTCTGACCTCTGTGGACATTGCACAACAGGGTGCACTTACATACATGTAGGCAGTACACTACTACACATAAAATAGAAAGAATAAATATTTTTAAAAACAAGGTGGAAGGGAATGAAAGTAAACATCTTATATAAGACTCTAGCTGTCGCATACCATGCACACCTCTGCAGGTCAAGAGAGAGAGAGAGAGAGAGAGAGAGAGAGCACAAAAGGTGCAGTTGGGTGTATTCTGCTGTGGAAGGGTTACAGGAAGTGGAGGTTTGCCTTAGGATTTTACCTTATCATAAAGTGAGAGGGATAAGGGGTAGCACAGAGGCTTGTAGATGGTGCAGGGTGGAGGAGGGCTGTCTCTGTGCGTGATCAGGAGACTGCCAAGTACTTTGCCCAAGGAATATTTGAAAGGGCCTTGGCTGGTCAGCCAGCCCTGCCCTGGGAAGCTTGAATGAAGAGTGGTAAAGAGGATTGAATTGCTAGCCGGCGACATAGCAGAACCTGTCTTGACCCAACAAGCATCAGGTGGCCTCTGATCCGGGGCTGGAGCAAAGGTACAATTTATTTAAAAAAAATCTTGTCTGGAGGGCTTGTGTTTCAATGGGCTCTAGATCTGCATATTTAACAATAACCCCGGTCCTCTGTGTGGCCCAGCCTCACAGGCTGTCTCTCTAAAGGAAGATCGCTGCTTCAATAAACCCTTCCTAATCCGAAGGTACAACACTGCCACTCAGCCGGAGGTCAGAGGATTAAACGGCCTTTCTCTTTGGTCTGAAGCAAGACTGAGGCTTGACCCACTTCTAGCCTCTGGGCAGTCCTGCCACAGGGCGGAACTGGGCTGGAGGGACAGGGTGGTGCCGAGCTTGAAAGAGGTCGAGGTCATCTCTCTCTCTCTCTCTTTCTCTCTCTCTCTCTCTCTCTCTCTCTCTCTCTCTCTCTCTCTCTGTGTGTCTGCCTCTCTCTCTGCCTCTTCTCTTTCTCTCTCTTTCTGTCTCTCTTCTCTCTCTGTCTGCCTCTCTCTCTACCTCTTCTCTTTCTCTCTTTCTCTTTCTGTCTCTCTTCTGTCTCTCTCTCTCCTCCCCCCCTCTCTCTTTCTCTCTCTCTCTGAGTCTGTGTCTGTGTACGAGTGCCTGTACACGTGTCTGCAGAGGTCAACCTCCAGTGTCGTTCCTCAGGACACTGTACATTTGTTTTTTTTGTTGTTTTTTTTGTTTTGTTTTTGTTTTTTGTTTTGTTTTTTTTAATTTTATTTATTTTTGGTATGTGTATGAATGTACTGTCTGCATGCAGGTCTGTGCACCCGTGTCATGTAATGCCGCGGAGGTCAGAAGAGGGTGTCGGATTCCCCTGGAACTGGAGTTCTCCTGGAATTGGAGTTACAGACGGTTCTCAGCTGCCATGTGGGTGCTGGGGATTGAACCCGGGTCCTCTGCAAGAGCAGTCGGCGCTCCCAACCGCTAGGCCATCTCTCCAGCCCCTTTTGTTGTTGTTTTTAATGATTGACAGCTTAATACATTTACAGAAAGACTTTTATTCACTTTCCTACACACCTTACTCCTCTGTGTCTCGTCCCTTCTCCTGCTGTAACTTTTCTTCTCGACAAGCCCCCTCGTCCTTCCCCACATGGACTGCCTTCTGGAGTTCTGCTGTCCTCTTCCTGCATGGAAGCCGTGCTAATCTCTGTATCATCCCAATTTTAGTACATGCCATACTGAAGCCAGCACCACTCTGTTCCTTGAGACAGAGCCTCTCACTGGCCTGAAACTCTCCAAGTAGAGTAGGCTGGCTGACCAGGGAGCCCCAGGAGTCTGTGTAGCTCCAACTCCCCAGAACTGGGGTTATGAGCGTACACAACCACACCCAGCTTTTCTCTCTAGGGATCACACTTGGTTCACCATGCCTACACAGGGAAGCACTTCACTAACTGAGCTGTCTCCCCAGTATGTCTTCAACACCCACTGCTCCTGGGGCTATGGCTAGGGGCAGCGTGTGGATCAGGAAGAAAATGGCTGTGGGCTCCCTTCACGGAGGGAGCCCTGGTGGCTGGGCCTCCGTCCATCAACACTGCAAAGCAATGAACCATAAGCAGCTTGAAAGTGTGACTCGTGGAGGTCGTAGACGGGGAATACTGAGGCCACGGGAGGGGCATCAGGGCCCCAAGAAGAAGAAGGAGCAGCTGCCTTCTGGGGTCTGCATGCCGGACAGGGTGGGCTGTTGTGGGTGCCCCTCTGAGTAGCGACTGGGGAATATCTATGAATCAAAGCTTTCCGAGGATGACAAAAGGGATTTCTCAAATTTCTAGCCTTTCTCTGTGGAGTAAACCATATGCGATTTATTAAGGAGGTAATTAAAGCAGTAATATATTTACAACAAGCTACAAATAATGTGCACAGCTTCTGACGTTCCCCTGCTAGCCTTCTCCACAGGGGACAGTGGAGGCCCCAGGCAAGGACTCACTCTTCCCTTCAACCTCACCAGAGCCTGCAAAGCACAGCCTCAGCATCCAACCCAGAGGAATGAGACCCTGCTTCCTTCGCAGCGTTGAACAAATAATTTTGTCATTCATCCGCTAACTGTATGACTCGCTAAGTTGAGTGAAGGCAAAGTCCCGTGGGCGGCGTGGAGAGCCACTCGCCTCTGTTCCCTGGCAGTACGGGGATGAGTGCGGTTCTAAGTCCATAAAGGGTGGCTGCTTCTAGAGCGTCACTAGACTTCCACGCAGACTGCTGCCGGTTCTCAGCCTCTCTGCGAACGTGCCTGAGGTGCCCAACATGGCGGCACACACTCGGAGGCAGGAGGATCACAAGCATGAGGCCTATCTCAGAAGGGGGTGGGGTGATGCATATAGAGCGTAGGGCCTTCTGCCCTCTGTTCCCTGCTGGGTTCTCTTACTGGCAGTCCATGAGGATCTGGGGGCCTGTTAGGACCTTCTGGAGTCTGGCTTGCATCTGTCTCTTTGGGCTAGCTCAGTGTACCCCCATCAAATCCCCATTGTTAATTGCCGAAATTCTGCATAGAAGGTAAATGCTGTAATATTTGCATTTAAAACTGGGACTCATCGCCGGGCGTGGTGGCGCATGCCTTTAATCCTAGCACTTGGGAGGCAGAGGCAGGCGGATCTTTGTGAGCTCAAGGCCAGCCTGGTCTACAGAGTGAGTTCCAGGACAGCTGGGGCTACAGGGAGACCCTGTCTC